>NAPT01000386.1:0-27639 GCA_002927785.1 Cladonia uncialis
GGCCTGGGTATGTGGGGGGAGCTGGGAGCGGCTCTGGGGGTTAGATGGGTGGTAAACGTAGATGGATGGTTAGGTGGGTTAATGTATAATACCATCGGTGAGTTTTGTTATCAGGAAAACGCTAGGTATGTAGTGTAGAGAAGACAAGGTTTTTGTACCTGTCACCGCTTGCTTTTCCTAGATCCCAACATCGATTGTGAAATATATGTCCTCCAAATGTCTTACAATAGTAAAACCGTTATCTTACAAGGTTCTGGGAATAGACGTATACCCAATTTCCGCAACCTCCCCCTTCCTCTTCTTCCTCTTCTCCAGACTTATCGAAACAACCATCACAGGCCCACTCACGAGCCACCACTACCGCCACTCTTCTCGGGCTCCTTGCTCAACCCAACCTCTTCCCTCAACCTTGCCTTCCTCTCCGCCATCCCAATCCCCAACGTCTGCACCCCCAGCGCCTGCAGCACCTGGATAACCTCTGCCGGACTCATGGTGCGGATATCGCGTTCGTGTTTGGGGAAATGCCGGATAGCTCTGTTGGTGCTGAGGTCGTGGAGGGGTGTGAGCGGTTTGTGGATTGTGGATGCAGAGGCGGAGAGGCTGGTGTGGAGGTTTGAGAGGCGGGCTGTGGTGTTGTATTCGCTAGGTAAATAAGGTATGATGTCAGCAAAGGGAGACTTGTAGGCAGGCTGAAGGGAGGGGAAGGGGGAGTGGAAAGTGAAAAATGTACTTCGCTGCTATTCTTGTCTCTAGTGCTGCGTTTTTGGCCGCCAGCTCCGTGTTCGCGGTCATTAGTTTTTGAATACGCTCTTCGTGGAGGCCGGATAATTTGGCTAATTCGGCGACTTGGGTCTGGAGGGTTTTGGTGCTGGAGGAGAGGGACTCAAGCATGTGGGCTTCCTGATAGGCGCGGGCCATGATGGTTATTGGGGGGTGGTTAAATGATTGGTTGGTGTGATGGTGTTGGTCGTGGTGGTGATGTGGGGTTCAGGGTGGGTAGTATGACCTTTGGCAGGAGATGGGTGTATTGAGGGAGACGGGGAGGAAAGTGGAGAGGATGTACATGGTGAGCATGGATGGGATGCTATGATGCAATGGATGGGGGAGAGCTGGGTGGATTAGAAGTTGGCAGTGAGGGTAAGGAGCTTATCGATAAGGAGGGATGACGTAACAGGCTCGACGGGTTGGAGCACATATGTGTACTCATCCAGCCATGGCGGGTTGCAATAGAGATGGAGATGTGTTTTCGAATTAGTCGAATGCCCAACAAGGTTGGACGTTGCCATTATCTACAACGGTCGTGAATTGGAAGGCCACCGTGCCGCTTGTAACCGCACAGACGGGGCTTTGATAGTTGTCCGAGTTTCGGAAGAGAGCAAGGTGCTGAGTCACATTATGAGGACTGAGTCATATTATCAACGTAGAAACTCGACTTTTCTATAAGGCTCGAAGATTCAAAGTCATTGATTGTTGCATTTCATTGGGCTTGAAGAAATCCTTGCTGCCATCTTTACATATATCCATCCATTAAGTGACCGCACTAGACGAATATGGGAGACACTGGCGTAGGGATCTCTCCATGTCCTTTTGGACGTCCAATTCGAGACGCCCACTTTCTCTTCGCACCTGCATATACACCTCTGAACCATGGCGCCTTTGGCACCTATCCCAAATCCGTCCAAAACCGCTTGCACGAATGCCAGGCCCTGTCAGAAGCTCGTCCTGATACCTTTGTACGGTATCAGTATCCACCCATGCTTGATACGAATCGTGCCGCCATGGCTCAATTCCTTGGT
The DNA here is from genome assembly GCA_002927785.1 of Cladonia uncialis. Classification (NCBI taxonomy): domain Eukaryota; kingdom Fungi; phylum Ascomycota; class Lecanoromycetes; order Lecanorales; family Cladoniaceae; genus Cladonia; species Cladonia uncialis. The sequence continues at coordinate 1,797 of NAPT01000386.1, forward strand.
CTACCGGTCGATGAGGTCGTGTTTGTACCTAATACTACAACCGCTATCAACGTTGTGCTGAGAAATCTACGGTATGAGAAAGGAGATGTGATCTTGCATTTGAGTACCGTATATAGTGCCGTTGAGAAGACAATTCAATATCTCTGTGAGACGACAGAGGTACATAGTGTTAATGTAGCTGTGCAGTACCCGATCGATGATGAGCTTTTGGTTTCCTTGTTCCGGGGTGGTATCCAGAGCGTCAAGTCGCAGGGGAAGACGGTGAAGATTGCCGTTTTCGATACTATCTCCAGTCTCCCGGGAATGAGAGTGCCATGGGAGCGATTGGTTGAAGTTTGTAAGGACGAAGGTGTATTGAGTATGGTTGATGGTGCCCATGGTGTTGGACATATTGGGCTCGGCTTAGCGAAGGTCCAGCCAGATTTCTTTGCTAGTAAGTCCATATCGGAGATACCGCTTCCAATGCAACAAATGCTGATCCATGCCCATCACTGTACATAGGCAATTGCCATAAGTGAGTCCATACGTAGAACTTTGTAGCGATTAAAGGCATGCCGAGCTGATCTCGCCGTGGTTTGCAGATGGCTCTATGTGCCAAGAGGCTGTGCCGTGTTCCACGTACCAAAGAGAAACCAGCACCTCATCCGAACATCTTTACCGACGTCTCATGGCTTCGATCCGTTACCTCGAGAAGGCGGCAAGGAGATCGTAAACCCGTTGATGGTTTCCGGCACTAGCAAGAGCAAATTTGTCATGCTGTTTGAGTTTGTAGCAACCCTGGATGTGAGCCCATACCTCTGTATCGAAGAGGCCTTGAAGTTCCGGAGAGATGTCTGTGGGGGAGAAGAGGAAATCATGACCTATTGTGAAAGGATGGCGAACGAGGGCGGAGAGAAGATAGCCGAGATATTGGGCACGGAGATTATGGAAAATGGTGAAAAGTCCCTAGCGAAATGTGCTTTGACCAACGTCAGGCTGCCCCTCATCATCGGCGACGGTCCCGGCGAGATCCCACAGAAGGACACGATTACGGTCGCGATCTGGATGACAGAAATCCTCGCTAAAGTGCATGATGTCTATTTACCTGCCTTCATTCATGCAGACGCATTCTGGACTCGTCTCAGTGGGCAGATTTATCTTGAATTAGAAGACTGTATCAGAGGTGCACGGATTTTGCGGGATTTGTGCGAACGAGCCAGGGGCGGGGAGTATCTAAGAGAGTAGGACAGAGAATGAGCGTTGGCCGGATATAAGTCGGTTTGCGGATCAATAGATGGAGAAAAGGTGAAACAATACATAGGACTATAGCATTCAAAGATGCGATTAGAGAACCACCAGGGGTTTTCAAGCAAACCAAATCTTCCCTCCTGCGGTGACTACCCGTTGACGAAGTTCAACGGCCGAAAGATACAGAGTACATGTATCGTAAAGGCGAAGCTCAGCCAATGAGTGACACGATTGGATAGTATTGGCAGGGATGTATGCTTGGCGTTAATACTGTCGGGGTTGGATTTTGGAGAGATTGGACGCCTTGTTGCGCACATCGCAGATGATGGGGCCACCAGGGAGATATTTGGCCGTTGTGTGCGTCGTTACGGTGTACATTGAAAGCTTTGACCGCAAGGGCCCTAGCTGGTCGGGACATTGTCTGGCCAGTCGATAGTTCGCCCCCACCACTCTCGGTAGTTGCGCAAGACGAAAGTGTAGAGCTGCAGCATCTTTGAGTAAGGAAGGTCAAGAAACATGCAGTTCAGCTTTCAGCCCCCCCAAAGGGCCGAAAGGGGAACTCCATCCACCAAGACAAAGCAGGTGGTGGCACCGGGACACACAGCCCCAAGAAATGCCACTTCGGACCAGGTGGTTACAATGATCTGGCCACCCGCTTGGCCTGAACGGAAATAGCGCCTTCACGACCTCAACGAATGGAGTTCGACACGATGGATCTTATTCTGTCTCACATCTTTTGCCCTGCCGCTCTGTATGCCCGTCTCTCGCTTTCAGCGGATGCTGCACTATGCTACACCACGAGGCGATCTCATTTAGCCCCGTTCGATGTGCCACAACCGCGCTCCAAGCAATTTCCCAAGTACCGGTTGACTTGCTCTAATTATTTAATATGCCATCCCTTTGATGCTACACAGGCGGTACAAACCTTGAGTCATACTCACGTGAGAGAGCGTATTACTCGCCTGACTCATCACCAATGCCATTGCAGCCTGCAGGTTTTAGCAAACACCTGACACGCGCTACAAACACTGTGGACTCATCCACAAATACTCTACCACAATATACCCCTGTCGGAACTTCGACGAATACCCCAAGTCTAAGTCCTCAGACTACGGAAGATATGGAAGAAGCTGATATCGTTGATCACGACAAGGGATCGAAGTCCACACCAGATACCAAAGTATCAGAATCTGAAGGTTCGAACCTCAAGATAGAGCCTCTACCTACACCAGGTACTTCATCTGCATCTCCGAGCTCTTCGAAAGAGAAGGTTCCGAGTTCTGCAAACGCAAAGAAGTCTGGCTGTAAAAAGCACAAGAAGGGGTCAAAGAAGAAGGCGAATAAGCGTGCCAGGGCGAAGGAGGTGGTATCCTCTAGTAGCGAATATTCTTCCGACGAAGCCTCCAGCTCGAGCAGCGAAGAGGAGTCTACAGATTCATCATCAGAAGACGAAGATATAGCACGGAAGAAGCGGAAGAGCAAGGCGAAGAAGGCGAAAAAGCGAAAGGAGAAAAAGAAGGCCAAGTCAAAGAAGGCTAAGGGGGAGGAATCTGACTCCGATGATAGCTCTGATGAGTCAAGCTCATCAGAGGAGGAAAAGAAGAAAACCAAGAAGAAGAAGGCTTTAAAGAAGAAAAAGCGCTCAAAGAAGGCCAAGGATTCGGATGATGAAGACGCTGGTGAGGATGACGCCGTGAAGAAGGCCAAGCAGGCTCTACGTGATGCGCGCTCCGCTGGTGAAATCGAAGGCAAGGCGGCTACCAAGAGTAAGAAGAAGCCAGGCAAGAGGTGAGTCATGCAGGATAGATTTTCATGTGATGTAACTTGTTAACATTGGCTAGGGGCTCGAAAGCAGCTTTTGTTCGTGTCGATAGGATATGGGACAGCAGCAGACACAACTACGTTCTCAAAGAGACGGCTGAAGATCCTGATGTTGGTGAATATGATCAATATGTTTTCCAAGTTCGTCGGAAATTCGACTGGGAGAATAAGTACCTGAACACAGTACTCGATATCAAGAGCAGGTTTCTGAAAGAGGCCTTGAAACATGTTATGGATGAAGTCAAGGGCGTCTCTTTCGCGGAAGAGACGCCTGTGGTTGACCCCAATATGATATTCCTTTATCTCGAAGAGATACGTGCTTACATGAAAGAGCTGAAGAAGTTGAGTAAAACGGAGAGGAAGAAGAAGGCCAGAGCAATTGCTGCTACAAAGGCTAAGCACTTGAAAGTCCTTATCAAATATTTGGATAAAGATTACGCCGAAACAAAGAAGACTCTCTATCCCCTGCTTGAGAACAACACTATCACTTTTGATCTTTTATGGGCACTTTTCAAGAGCAATGAGATTGCATATTGCCCAACGTATGGAAATCCTGACGAGCCAAGGGCGTTCAAGATCGAATATGCTAATCTGGTGAGGATCACTGGATTACCCACCCCCGTCCGAGTAGCTAACATTTGTAGCACTCCTCGTTCGTTAAGGGCAAATACTATAACATTGAAGGACGGTACCTCGAATACGATGGCAAAACCTTTGGCATGGGACAAATGGAAATTGAAGTGCCGGAATTCACAGGCCCAAGGAAGATCTCGAACTTGGGCTGCTATCCACTGAAATACCATAAAGAGTCTGAAAAGCTTAAGCAACAGCTCATAGACCGTGGAAAGAAGTTCGTCGAGCTTGCTGGTATGAAGTACAAGTTTCACAAAGGCATGGCGTTCTACAAAAAGAAGCGACAAGTGATCAAGGTCAATATCAATGGCCGCGTGATGGTGGACCCGGCAATACATAGACGCATAAACCCTAATTATCCTATCTCAACGGTTAAGCCAGCAGACCCTGACATTCTCGAGCCTTCAGAAGACGAAGACACTGAATTGGACAGCTGCAATTGTGAAAGTTCCTCGGATGAGGAAGGACTTGGTCAGAAGGTTGGTGACCAATTTGGAGAAAGCGACAGGCCGATTACAAGATGGAAATTGGTCCAAGATGACGAGGAAGAACTGCACCTGGTCGAGGTAGAGCTTGATGAGGATGGTAATACAGTACAAAAAGAAGACATAAACGAGTTACCGGGCCAAGAAGGGTCAAAAGCCCGCGAGTTCGTGGAGGAGGAGTTTCTGATCGCAAGCCCTGTTGTGCTCGGATTTGCTTTCAGCGAGAAGCTGTGGCTTGAGCTCACCGTGTCTGGTATCAATAACATCGACTGGAACGAAGGTGCCTACGATTCACTTGTGCTACCAGATAACCAAAAGGCAATCGTGAAAGCTTTAGTGCAGTCTCATACCTTCGAAGGGAGTCGCAATATTGATGATGTTATTCAAGGTTCGTTCGCTTTGCCATCCAGAACTTCCAACAGGCATGGACTAACATCTTTCAAGGCAAAGGTCGAGGCCTCGTAGCTGTGCTCCATGGGCCTCCGGGTACAGGCAAAACACTCACCGCCGAAGGCATTGCAGAGTTGCTCAAACGCCCGCTTTACATGGTCAGTGTTGGGGAGCTTGGCACAAATCCACACCAATTAGAGACCGAGCTTAATAAGATCCTCGACGTTGCGCACTCGTGGGGTGCAGTCCTGCTACTTGACGAGGCCGATGTGTTCTTAGGTAGAGTCTACAGAAGAAAACAATTAGATGTCATACTGACAGATTTGCTTCCAGAGGCGCGCCAGCCCCAAGACGTAGGACGAAACGCCCTCGTAAGCATCTTCCTGCGATTACTGGAATACTTCCAGGGTATCCTGTTCCTGACTACCAACCGCGTCCAAACCTTTGACCCGGCCTTCCAGTCCCGAATCCACGTCGCGTTGCGATACGGAGAACTGACCGGCAAAGCCAAGAAGAGCGTATGGAAGACGTTCCTCGAAAAGGTCAGAGACCTCGGCAAAGACGTTAAAGACCCCGAAAAAGCCGTCAAAGTCGCTGCCTTCTCGGAAGAGGATTATGCGAGTCTCTCCAGGCGTAACCTTAATGGCCGACAGATCAAAAATGCTGTCCGCACCGCCCAGGCCCTCGCTCTCAATGAAGATAAGCCGCTTAGCATGGAGCATATTATCAAGGTGCTTGATGTGGCAGAGACCTTTGAGCGAGACCTGAAGGGTGGTCCGGGCTACGAGGACGCAATGAGGAGCTACCATTAATCAAGACTCAGAACATTCATTGACATATCTCCTACGTAGGACTAAATTGCGAGCGAATATAGACATCGACTATTTCTAATTTAACGACATAACGACCTTATTGGGCGGGAATATCAACTTGCAAGCACTCTCTTTGATTACATGATTTGTAAAACCTGAGGCCGATTTTTCTAGACGGTGGCGATGGCGATGGCGATGGCGATGGCAATAGCGAAGCGTGGCGCAAGAAGATCAGACAGCGGTCTGGCATGTGAGCGTTTAACCTTATCCTTCTCTCACTCCTTTGGCGTTTTACTGCTACAAATGCCCATGCCTATAAGCGTGGGCTATTATCATAAGTAGCCGGCGGGATTCTGTGAAGAATTTACTTTTTTAGCTGCTTTTTGAGAAATCCTCAACCGGGCGCTACCTTAGTAGACAAGCAATTAGAGCTCCAACCCCTTCAGGTTGTTATTCAAACAACAAAAATGTGCAATATTCTACTACCTACTGCTTCAACGCCGGTTGTAGATTGGAGAAGAAACCGACGATACCGACAATCCGTCTTTCATATTCAACACGAGTCGCACGTGGCGAATAGAACTTGATTGTCTATGCTAATCATTCTACAGTCTCGCAGCCTCCTCCAATGATACAAGACCAGCTCGATATCGACGACCCACTGCCGTCATAAATGATAATAGAAGGATGCATGCACGCAATAACGCCATATCAACACCACATCACTGCAGCACGTACAAACGCACATCTACCCTCGGTGGACGCGAACCCTTCTCCCCCTCCTTAACACTTCCTCCTGCTCCTCAACATTCTCATGTCCCTCCAATGCAAATTTCTGAAAGCTATACGCGACACCTGTCGGATGAAGGTTTCGCCCATGCCAATGCGAGTGCCCAATCCTATCCTCAACCAGACGTGGTCTTGGCTGGCCAGCGTCACGGCTACAGACGCTTTCATCATCAGACGCAGAAGACGCGTCACTGCTTGAATTGGAGAATAGCATGAACGATTCGGCATCGGAATCGGGATACTTGCCCTCACGATCGTTAGGCCGTGAGGAAAATGAAAGGCCTTGGTCCTTCGTTAGCACCTAACAAAAAGCGGCAGCGAAGAATTTTCATAACACTCACGACCGAACGGCGTCTCAAGCGTATCGAACTGACCTTGCCCAGCGGCACCAACAAATCAAGACTCCTCATCCCTCCTCAGAACACCAGTGTCTACATGTGGCATCTACCAGCTAGGACGCCGCACGCGACGCCCACGAGGTGGGACTGGTGTACCTCTGAGTCTCATCTCCCTACTTTACGCCCAAATCTCTCTGAGGTTTGGAGCGTCTAGTCGTGGTTGGCGAGCGCGTCTCCTACGCGGAAATCTCCTGCGTTGTGGGGGAACAGGCGGTGGTGGTCGAAAAGGGACAGAGGCACGGAGATTGGGATGGCTAACGGCAAGGTCGTGGAACCACGATTCAGAGTCTTGAGGATACCTGCCACGTCCTCCTCGACCTCCACGTCCTACCCGCCCACCGCCCCCTTCTCCAGGACGAGATGTCCCAGGGTCTCCTTCAGGCCTGATCAGTGGCATTGATCTCATACTGGGGTCTACTTGCGAAATCCTGAGCGGAGCATTGGTGTCGTTGCGTTCTTCTTGAGAGGTGGAAGTGTTTGAGTCTTCCGTACGCTAGGAAGACCTAACCATCTCTATCAACTCATTGATATGAAATAAGAGTCGTTGGTTACGATCCTCCAGAGTCTGTTCTTCTGGGCCATTAGCAACCTAGTGACCCTTGTGAAGAACGCGGTCCCTTTGCTCGTCGGCCGCCGTACGCCGATGATCTTCATCACCCGACGAGTACGATTCAGGGTGCGGTCCGATTGCATCTATAGGAGCGACGGTTGTCACGTCATTTCCATCCCCAAAGCTTCCTGCATTTGAAGAAAGAGACATACCAGCGTATTCATTACGCACATCAGCCGAAGGTTGTTCTATCGAATGTCCTATGATATCGTCGCCAAAGGCATTACCGACCGACTGAGTTGTGGTAACGTCCCTCATTATTGCTTCCGTTGTGAGAGCACCGCTATGATCTGCAGGTGGGCAATCGCTCTCATCGTCAGCCCTCTGGCCCCTTGAGAAAAGATGAGGGCAGCGGTCTCGAATAAAGCCCTCATAGAACCGATACATGTCAGAAGCCGAGTCCCAATGATGGTGTGGTCCATTATCCCAAATTGCCCTATAAATTCTTTCGATACGTGGTTCTTGGTCTTCCTCAAATACAAAGCGCAGGTGCTCAATGCGAATATCGAAGATCGCTGTCAAGCTAGCCCTTAGAGACCGTCGGGCCTCGAAGCTGCTTGGGGTGTGAGGACGAGAGATTAGACCTGTCTCCATGATGGTACTTGACGTGCGATGGATTGAGGCTGATTGACTAGCAGGAACATCATCGCTGGAAACCAGATTTGAATGGTCGTTTTCGCCCTGAGAACATCGTGCATTTGGAAAGAAATGGGCGTAATGCTCGCGGACCCAGCCATCATAAACTCGTCGTATATCGGAGGCGGACTGCCACATTCGGTGGAATTGACGGTACAAAATCTCCCTGTGCAGCTCCTCGATACGTATACTACGGTATCCAAGGACTTCTGAGCGGAGATCCTCGATGATGACATCAAAGGACTCTGCTAGAAAGCCCCACAATTAGTGGCGAACCTCGAAGCTTGATTCCGTGTGGGGACATGGTATGAGTTCCACGTCCATGATACTGCTTCCGCTGAACAAGGGGCTGTGCCGGTCAGGTAGGCGTAGAGAATCAAACGCTGACAGAGCCTCACGAATGAAACACTATTAAGCAATGTGGACGCTTTCAAGAGTTGCATGAAGTGTTACTGAGTTACATACACTTCTTGACGCTGGAGGAGAACTTAAAAGTAAAGACAAAGAAGCTGAAAACGGCATGGTTCCTACGGCGGCCCTCGATGTTGGGGAATATGGTACAAGATCATGATGCCAGACTTAAAACAAATGCCAACAATAGAGCTACGGCCGGGAGACTTCTCTTCCAGTGATGCATCTTCACCATCTCATAGGTTGCCTTGACATACGGTCAGCGTTGGCCCTATCGGGCCCATCTCCGACATCACATTTACGGTCACCGTCCCTCAAGGTCATCATATGATGTTCCACTTCTGGATTTTGATGCCGCTCGATAGGCTTTCCATCGATACCGTTGGCGCTAGGCAATGGATATTCTTATGTGAAACTGTCTTTGTCGCGGCTATTCTATTTGTGGTGATATTATTTCGTACGTACCAGCTCGGCTAGCTTGCATGGCTAGAACTGCTCATCCATGATGCCTATTGCTGAAAAGCAAGGCTCTTCGGCTGTGTAGATCGGACTATGGCCTATAGATGGAAGGACCACTGGAGGATGGAGCCGGTGAAATGACGCATACGCTGCTCTAGGTCGCATGTAACTCAACAAAGCAGATTCTTAGACGCAGATCAGAAATGCGATCATAGGGTACAACTATCCAGTGCGACAGATATGCAGCTGGCGATGCTAGGATTAGAACGCGTGGCCGTGCTGACTGAGGTATTTACGCACCTCGCCTCTGCTAAACTCGGCATAAAGATGTGTGCAACAGACAAACCAAGCCTCTAGCGAAGTGGATAAGACAGGAGATTCCTACCGCGAGACTACCCGCTTGGCTGATACAAGCAGCGTCATGTTGCCCGCTAATGGTCCTACCTGATGTTTTTCGAGGCATCCTAGTCCTTGGACACAGTCTCAAGCCTCGTGAAGTTGCTTGCCTTGCTCTCTGGGCGGCGATGTTTAGTCAGTCGGTTGAATCTTGCTCATAGTGTTCCCTTAGATACAATTCAAGTCAAGCATTGGATTCGGCCATTTCAGCCACCCTTTACAATTGATTACTGTGGAAATTGAATTCGCATGCAAATTGTACCTAATTATCCTGGCCGTGGTAACTTCAGATATCGTGGCTTGAGTTGGACGAGTCCAGGACCGTGTGGTGTCAATAACTTTTCATCGCTCTCATTCCATCCCGGCATTCAGGCTCGTTCGTCTCGAACGTCACCTAAAGCATCAACGTCCAGAGCGAACTTTTTACCACGATCGCCCCTCTTTTTACCACCATGGTCCCTCTTTTTATCACCATGAACGCTCCCAATATCAACCTGACCATTCGTTCCAGACTCTTTCACCGAAACCGATCCCCCCATATGCCAGCTACAAGGGCCATCCCCCCCGTCCGACCACACTCTCGCCACCTCCTCTCGAGTCCGATGATTCATGAAGGCGGTATACTCGCGGTCCTTGCTTCGGTCATAAATCACTGTTTTGGAGATGTCCCTGCGATCAATAACAGTATGGTAGACCTTCACTATAATTCTGCCGCAGCCGCCGGAGACCTCGCAGCGTATGTTGGTACCGGAGGTGCTGTCTGCGCTGAGGGGACTCTGATATGCTGTTTGACTTTAGGATGTGATGGACAGGTAAGTGTCTGGTGACTTACGAGCTAATGGCAAAGGCGGTGCTTGACCGTAGGAAGGATCTTGTTGTTGGCCATGGGGAGTATACCCTGCTTGACCACTGGGAGCAAATGGGGCTGAAGCAATGGTGGGGTATGTTGCTGCACCACCGGCAGGATATACTGCTTGACGAGGGAGAGTATTCGATTGACTATCATAGTATGAAGGGTTGCTTCCGCCGTAGGCGAAGTTGGACCCCTGGGGGTAGCTTTGGGTGCTGGGGATAGGGTAATTCTCTGTTCGATGTCAGGATCTACTAGCAAGGTAAGTTCCTGGTGACTTACGAGGCGGCATTCCTCCCGTTTGGTTTCCGCCGTAGGAGCTGCTATCGTTTGCTCCTGCAGACGTTTGGTCAGGTATATGGTCTACAGCCAGTGGTACAGTACTTACCACGGCGGGGATTGGGGGTAAGGCGATCGTCATAATCGGAAGGATAGCGGGATCTTCCTGAAGACATTGTGGTAAGTCTTATTCCAAACTTCGACCCCTGAGATGGACAATGGTAGTGGTGGACTGAAAAGGACTATTGCTATCAAAGAGAGAATGTTGCTGCAGAAGAAGATAGGGATGCAAGCTGTGAAGAAAGGAAAAGGGAAAGAGCGTTATAAACGCTGCGCAGGTAAGGATGCTTGGCGAACGTGTGCAACAGTACAATGACTAACGCTACAGGAGTGAGGCAACAAGGCTTATTGTCTGTTCTCCATGTGTGTGACCAGCGACACAAGTTTTGCCCCCCTGGGTAGTCCCAACAATTCGAGGCTTTCTACGCATCATTGGATATCCGTCGCTCAAAGTCTGTGGCGGCGGCTGGAAAGATATACGAACGGGCGAGAAGACCGAGTTGTGCCTACGGACGTTGAGATATTTCGGGTGCTTGCAATCTTGTGTTTCCTTAGGAATAGAACGTCATTTGGGCTTGGAGAAATGACGAATATAATTGTACCTTTTCAAACCGAGATCCACAAAAGAAACCCATCCTGGTCGATCGATCTTTCAAAGAACCGAACGGTTATGAAGCCCGATGGAGGGGCGTTATTTAAAGAACAGAAAACGGGAAATCGAAGTGAGTATTCGCGGTGTGGTGCGAATAAAGGTAAAACCTGGATTGTTGAGATGTAACGCGCTAACCCGAAACGACGATTAAGCGCTAACAAGTAACATAGAGTGTGTGACAGTTCCTAATAGACTGACACCCAAGGAAATCATACCCGTAGGCAGATTAAATCGGTATGTTTTGGGACATGATAATATTGATGGGAGGAGGAGATGCAACACGTTCACCCAGTATGTCATTTTCCGCTATCTACTTATCAGGCATCAATACAAATGAGGAACCACCGCAAACTACAGCAGCCGCCCATGAAACAATACCGAAATTAAGACATGTTGTATCTCCCTCCGCGACGACCGCTTGGCAACAAATTTGCCTGCTGATGTATTTGATTCGAGCGCACAATGTTGTGTGCTCCTACCCACATATCTCTCCTTTCTTCGGATAAGCCTAGCGTCTCCATGTACCTCAAATCCGCGTCAAAGTCGTCAATAGACTGATGTTCGGAGGCGGAAGGCGAGGCTCCAGCACCACGGGCCCTTGACGTGCCGGGTTCCCATGAATTCGCACGGGAGTGCGCAGCATTATGGCTTCCCTGACGTCGGGACCTGCCATGTTCCTCACGAGGGACATCAGTGTTGCGGCTTTCATGGCGTCTGGCGGTCTCATGAACTTCACCATTGCGGCGGGCGTTGCGGGGGTCTGGATAAGTAGCATATGGGGGAGGGGGTATGGCTTCCCCGACTGAATTCCCAGGATCCACTTCAGCATTGCGGCGGGCGTTGCGGGTTCCTGGATAAGTAGCATATGGGGGAGGGGGTATGGCTTCCCCGTCTGAACTCCCAGGATCCGGTGCATAGTAGGGGTTCATGTAGCTGGGATGCCCTCCAGCACGGTCGGCCCTACCGGAAGCGGCGGGTTGATGTGATGCGCCCCGGGCAGGTGCTATATATTCCCAATCATCATCGAGGCTTGGCTCTCCTATCCTGCTGCTGCTCGGCGGAGATGGGCTCCGTATTCTTCTCATCTCCCCTCGTAGGATGTTGTTAAGATTTATCCAATCGCCTTCGCTGCCGTACCAAGCTAGAACACATTCAGGACTGGAAAATCAGAGATAATGTAATGGACTCACGCAATGGGAATTGCAAAAGATATCCCAGCTCCTCCTCGACGGCGGCCCTCTCTTCCTGGCTAGTTTCGTGAAACCGCGCTGCATAATACTTAATGTCTAATTACGAGATGGAATATTCTCTCTCACGAAATGATAGACCCTTCTCTTGAAACGCTTGGCTGGCCTCTTCAAACGTTCGTGGCGGTCCTGAACAACTGCAGTAGCCATGAATGTCTGCGCCAAAGATAATGTCAGTTTTGCCAGGACACCTGGATGGGATACACTCACTGCGGCGATGGCGACAGCGGGGCATATTGACTGAGCAGGTACTTCTGGCTTTGGATGGATGTTAGAGAGCGTAAATATGATGGAAGCTTGAGAATGAACGAAGTGGAATGAGAAGCTACTTTGTTGCTTCAGTGCAGATAGGATAGAAAGAAGGAAGAAGAGGGGAAAGAAGCAGAAAATACACCCAGCGGGAGAAGACGCTAAGACGGTGCAACAAAGCACGGATAAGTCTATGGCAGGAAACTCGCCTCGATGACGATATCCAAGGGACTACATGCGATAGGATGAGTGTGACAGTCCGAAATAGGTGATCCCAAATTTGTATGACTGCAAATTTGAGCTGCCCACGAAGCAGGCGGGCACCGAACCTCGGGGCGGGCTCAGGATCCACTACTGTTGAGGACTGCGTGCTTCCGTACTCTAAGGCCGTTTGTACAATGTGGATACACAAATAGCAAAGGCCGGAAAATCTTTCCGGAGGCGCTTTCACACGACCAGACCCAAGCAAAGGCTTTCAATTGACGGTGGGGCGCATAGTGGCATAAAAGGCCCGAATGGTTGCAAGGAAAGCTTGATATCATCGAAATTCAGGAGACGCATTAATTCCGGTATCACGAAGCACTGCTCGACTGATGTAAGCGAGTCGACTTCTCGATTCGAGTTAGGATGAGGGTTTAGCATACTGACGCCTCGTAGGCCACTGCAAGCACCGCTTGGCCTTTTATCGCAAACGTACTTGAAGTGTATAACTCCTAGCCTCTGACGTGGGGATTCAAAAGGCAAGTTTAGGTGTGGCGTAGATGTCCTGACAATATCTGACCCGGGAACAATAGTGTGAAATCGTACAGAGCCTCAAATTCCGGCTTGCTGCACAAAGGCCGCCCTGCCAGAATAAACTTTTCCGAGAAATCAGTCCAATTCAGGAGTTTTGAGCGTTGCGTGATATAATATCAGGTATCATGAATTTTATCAGTACGAGCTTTGAACGTCAGATTATCATTCTAGTTCCGCCACCAGCTCTCCATTACACTTAGACTTTTCCATTACATGCTAATTCTGTCTGTTGGTGGAAAAGCCATGCTCTCTCCTCAGATATTTTCGAAATGACAACCAGCGTTTTCAGTCGGTCAAAGCCGTTGTCACTTCGAGAATTATCTGTCTTGCCCATAGTGCTTATCGGTATGCTCTTCCTGAGTCCCTTCTAGCCTGCTCAGAGCCCCTGCCGGCTCTTCCTTGCTGAGAAATAGAGTCAGAGGGAACGATGGTCGAGCCCGACCAGTTCGACCTAGATGAGTATTCTCCATCACGGGTATAATCACCACCGAAACGGTTATCCGAAGGAGTGTTGTCATTCCTCGGATAGCCATACCAAGAACCATGGTGGGATCCGGAGTCGCCGTAGTCGCTGTCCGACATTCGATCGTGCGGGCATTGATTGCCTCTGCTGCTTGAAGGGTCCGCCACTGTAAGGACATGAGTACTTATCTGGGGAAGGTATGATATTGGATGGAACTTACCGCTCCATGGGAGACTCGAACGCTCCGAACCTGAGCCTTGCAAGCCTGGGCGTGGTGCGTAGATACATTTAAACGCGCGTTGTCTAGCGTAATAGTCTCCATCATTGCTAGCGCGCCTTCTCCCTTCGTTGGCACCACTTTGACGTGCTGGACCAGCGTGACATGAGTCACCACTCCGCTGCGAGCTATTTGGAGGATCTGCCATGGACACCGTCTCCAACTGGTGGTCAGGCGTTCGTGGATGATAGCCAGGTATATCCTATATGGGGCAAGCATCGCAGAATTCTTCAATCTCGACGGGACTGAAGCCGTCCTCGATCAGCGATGCCACCCTCGTTATGAAAGCATTTTGGGATTCTGGGTCGCTAATATCCTCAAGGATGCGGCGCGCTAACGGCATTTCGCCCCATCCTGGGGGGTGAGCAGACCTCTTGGCTGGTCTAGAAGTAGAGTGAGTGGAAGAGGACATTGTGCAGCTTGCGAAAGGCCTAAGTGACTGCGTCAGAAGCTTTGAAAGGCTAGGAAGGACTGAGGTGGGGGTTTTCTCAAATTGAAAAAGAAAGCTGGTGCCTACTCGGGTCTGGACGGTCTCCAAGATTCAGGGGACGAGGCTGAGGCCCTTTCTTATGTGTATTTGGATATCTAGTGGCTTCTCGGTCGTGCTTCACTGAGACACAAACAATTTGAGGGAGCTATGCTTAGATGTGGAACTAACAAAAATAGACATCAATGATTGAAAAGGGTACACAAAGACAATACGTAGGGGATAGCTGTCCTTAAATAGATATGCCAAGCACGAGCGGGTCTCAAAGGCAAATTCCAACTCTAATTCAAAGCTGGCATCAATCACGCTGTCTCATCTTTTGGTATTTGGTTGGCTCCAATACACCGAGAGAATTTGTGCGTCATTGAAACTGTCCTTTCGTGCAGTTTCAGCATTGTGGCTACTTTCCGTTAGATTTTGAGCAACGACGAACTGCATGCCCGGTTCGTTAGCTGATGCAAGCAAATCCAAATGCCGAGGCATCTATATTACCAACGAGAAAGTGTGTTCACTTACTTACATTCGATCCTCAGCGCCTTGTGTCTCAAGCCTCATGCTTAAGGCCCTTCCCTCGCTCGCCCTAGACACTGAAAGAGCCGAGAATTGCCCCGAACCACGAAAGATATTATGTGACACATCAAGCGAGAGGTCAAGCCGGCCCTTTTTAAGGTCGAACAACAACGGACGTAACAAGTATTTGAATAGACGCTGCAAGAACAAGGCGAGCAGCCTGCGGGTGATTAGAAGAGAAGTTATGACACAGCAGTAGGACGCTACCAGCGTACAAAATCTTGCCATGTCTTTCGGTCCCTTTCGCAACGAGGTGTTCTCGGCTCGAGATGTGGACTCTACGCCACGGTAAGCCCTTCTGACCTTGTCTTCAAGGCGACGGCTCAGGGTCACAACAAGGAAGAGGAGGGTGTGACGCAATGCAGGTTGGGTGCCAAGAAGGACCATAGAAAATGTAGTGTTAGGTGTTCGCACAAACCCTAGATGCCTCCGACAAGTGGCTTTTACAGGAGGGCGATAGAAAAAGGTCAAAAAGAAAACGTTCCGTAGAGACGTTTTCCGAGTATAAGGCGCCAACAATTCCAAACCGCAGAAGCGGCTGGAGTGGGAAAGCCGTTGTCATAAGGGCGTTGCTGTGCACGCGCAGAGATGCATATACCGAAAACGTCGGACTTGACGTCCACTTAAATAGTGATATGAATTTCGTCTATCCAGCGCACGCTTGATGCCACCTACGATACGCAGTCGGTATTTTAATCCCTCTGCCCATCATATCATATGCATTTCACGTAGCCCCGCAAGCTCACTCACCTATCGCTTGCCCCC
This sequence comes from Cladonia uncialis, assembly GCA_002927785.1. Classification (NCBI taxonomy): domain Eukaryota; kingdom Fungi; phylum Ascomycota; class Lecanoromycetes; order Lecanorales; family Cladoniaceae; genus Cladonia; species Cladonia uncialis. The sequence goes on from NAPT01000386.1 coordinate 17,558, forward strand.
CTTCTTCTTCCCACCAACCACCTTGAAAGCGGCATTACTCTCCTCTTTCGCTATAGGGGGTCCCTTTTTTGCCACCTCACTCCACCCGCCGCCGCTCTTGGTTTCGTTCGCACTACTTGGGCTCGAAAAACCAGCGTTGATTGTAGAGTCGGGAATGATACCTCGATCAGCCAATTTACGACGTTTGACAAATTCCTCTGCGAAACGACGACCATCGAGCGTTTGCGATGAGGCATAAATAGAATCCGATATAATGTCGGCTTCTGGTGGGAGCTGTAGGAGCTCAGTCACGAAATTGTCAACTTCACTCGGTGATTAGTGATTAGAATTGTGGATTATAGAATGGTGAGAAGTACCTGATATGTTAGAATTCAGGCCTTTACTCAAGGCACTCTTCGTCCATCTCTGGAACTCTTCGTTCGCGTGATGTTGACTTCCTGGTCCTTTGGCAGCAGCGCTGGTCGCCGTTTTAGGCTTCGCTACTGATGCTGGAGGCTGAACAATGCCGCCACTGACAGTTCTTGTATTCAGACCAGGAGCTGGCGCGGTTGGCGTCTTTACCTTACCACCAGCACCAACAGTAGTCCACGCGGCGTTAGAAGGTTGAAGAGGCGTTGGCATCGGTCCTTTGCTGGCCAAATCAGCATAGCGTTTCCCACCCACTGTAGCTGTAATATTTGACACACTGCTACCAGTATTAGCTGCTGCGGCGGCGGCTGCAGCACGACTTTTGCGAGCTTCTTCCTCCTTTTGAATCTGGGCCAATGTCTTCTTTGCGCCGGTAACTGGCGTCGCTATTGCTGGCTTACCAGCTGCAGGCTTTGACCAAGCTGAGGTGCCAGTTGTGGCGGGAACTGCGGGCGAAATACTGCTTGCCCAATTTGCAGAAGAGGGTAAACCAGGCGCAGGGGTCAACGATTGGCTTTGTTGATTTTGGCGCTCTTGTTCAGCAACTGCTCGTCGAGCTGCAGCAGCGATCTCTTCTTGTTGAGCGGCTTTGCGGGCTTCCATTGCCTGGATTTCCTTGAGCGAAGGTCCTTTCATGCCCTCGGCAGTCTCCTTCGCCCAGGGAGCTAGGGCAGCACTTTGCGGCTCGGCAGATTCAGTACGGGATGGGGATTGAGATTCCGCATTCAAGGCATCGGCGACGCTCTGTCGATTCCTTTGCGGCGTAGGTGCTGGCATTGGCGAAGTGGATTGAGGAGGTGGAAAGGGTTGAGGTAGACCATAATCAATCTTTGCCCAGGGAGACTGTGGTTGAGTAGCTGCAGCCTTCTGAACTTGTTCAGATAAAGAGAGTGGCTCTTTTGGTGTCAAGTCTTCTCGCATCGAATGTGCTTGATCTTGGTACTCTATGCCCGCCTCTTCTCGATGCAGCTGGCCGGAGAGATCTCGATCAGGAACCTGACGGTTGACGGGTCCCCCGATAGTGCCAGGCTGCTGATACTGCTGGGCCTCTTCCTGAGCCCTCAACAGATGGTATTGTTCAAGGCGCTCCGCGGTTATTCTTTGGTCGTCATTCCGCTGCATCATTTCATACTGCTCTTGTTCTCTTTGCTGCCGAGCTCTCTCCTGCATTATTGCAGTTACATGCTGTTGATGACTCTGTCCTTCTTGGCCATACGTTGGCTGGCCCGCACGTTCCATATTTAATCTCTCCATAAAACCAGGAAGGTCTTCCTCACGTACAGGGCTCATTGGATCAACGACTGCTCCTAAAGGGCCGGCATTCCGAAGTGAGGTATCAAAGAAGCCCGGAAGTGGTCCGGCCGTCGGTGGTTGTATGGGCCCTTGAGCTGGTGAAGGTTGATAGCCCATAGGAGAGGTTATGCTCCCGTAGCTGGGTTGACTTTGCAGGCTATGGGCACTGGAATGATGGTGCAACTGACCACCCTGCATATGCTGCATCTGCTTCATTAAGACTTGCTGTTGTGCCAGATGCTCCTTCTGTCTCGCCATCAGATACTGTTCCTCTTGTTTGCGTCGCTCTAAAGCGTTCTGCTGTTCAGCTGAGAGGGTTGTTCCAAAGCTGGGAAAACTACTGGCAAAAGGCGGTTGTGCTGTAGATGGGGTTGCAGCTGGCACCGCTCCTGATGTAGCAGTAGTGCTATTTGGTTGTGCAGTTGAGGAGCCATGAGGTATGCCGATTTGGGGGACCAGAAACGGCTCTCGCGAATTGCCAATACGCCTGATCAATTGAGCGAGAGGCTCATAATCTGCGTCCTCCAATTTCTTGACCTGTAGCTCGGGCGAGAAGAAACCAGCTTTATACCAGTCATGCATTTCCAACCCAGACCAAGGGCCCTGCGTGTTGCCTTGCGGATCTCGATAGATCCATCTCATTCGATCTGGCATCACCATCTGGCGTTGCTGGGAAGCAGGCATTTGATTAGAAGCACTGTCTTGATCCTGAGCTCGAGCGAAGTAACTGCTGCTGGAGGGACCGGCTGAGAAGGGTGTTTGTGAGGCAGTTGACATTGGTGGTTGGCTAGATGGGATCTGATTTGATTCGGTCGTTGCAAATGGCGAGCCCAGTCCCTGTAGTCCTTGGAAGTTAAGTTTACTGCGGATATCCGCATCGTTGAAGGGGTCCGTCAACCCACCGCGCGCTACACGGGAGGCAATATCTGGATTGGCAACAGAGTCACGTTGGAAGGAATCGCCAGTGTCCCCAAACCCTTGCTCTTGCCTCTCTGCTCGCATTTGGTCTTGCATAGCATTCGGAAGCAGAGAGCTCAGCTTGCTGCTCCGGCCAATGGGACCTGCGCCACCCAATGTTGAAGCACTGCCAGCTCCAAACAAGCCTGATCCGCTAAGTCCACTTTGAGGCGAGCTGAGATCATTCAACGCGTTGAACGAATCGCCAAATGCGGCGGAGTAGTTTGGTTGAGCTCTACTCGGCGTGCCTATGGCACCTGGTGCTGCTGACCAAGCTCCTGGAGCTCCCAGCCCGCCCAGGCTTCCTAAGCTGCCTAAGCTTGGAAATCCTCGCCCAGCACCTGTACTTGATGTTTGGCTCCGATCGCCAGCTGACGAATCCAACGGATTCTGAAAGCCTCGAGCAACGTGGCTATATTGCCCAGCGCCTGGGTGTTGCATATTGTGAATGTCAGAGTCATCGGTGTCAATATCATCTGGCCTTCTCTTTTCACCCTCTGGGCTTTGGTAAGGGTTTGTTGTGGTGGGGCTCATAGGCTCTTCCATTTGTCCCATTGCTTGACCCCGAATCTGAGTGTTGTCTTGTTGAGGATAGTCACGACGTTGCATCAGCTCACGGAATGGAGGTAGATCAGAAGAAGCACCAAGGGAAGAAAATCCGATCTCGTCGTACGACGCTTGCCGGTCAGGATTGCGGTACCGGGAAGACTGTGGCAGAGGCGGACTGGCGTCGTCGGCCCCCAGCGCCGCGCTCGCTACTCCAAAATCATCCTCGTCGCTATAAAGATCTGCATTGATTCCTCGAGATTGAGCTAAATTGTTCCCAGTCCAGCGCGATTGGTTCTGTTCATTGGTCTCAGACAGCCTCTCGAGACTGTTCACCGAGGCCTTCTCCCTCATTTTTGAGCCTAAGTCTTCTGAACTGCTAGCGTTCATTAAACCCTTGAAGCGACTTTCTCCACGTACGCTCCCAAACCCAGCCTTCTTTTCGGCTGAGGTTGGAGCCTGGGCAGTGGCACCACTTAATGCAAAGTTTCCAAAAGCCCCCATTGGCGAGAATCCAGCTGATGGTGGGGCGCCGGACCAGGGGGAAGAAGGACCATTTAGGCCAGCGCTAACGGGATTTGTGTTCGTTCTCTTCAGCGAACCGAAAGGCGAAGCTGTATCGATGCCTGGCCGATGGCTTTTCCTTTCCTTGTCTTCCAGGCTCGGTCCGAAACTGTCTTTAAGATCTGTTTTGCGCCTGAGTAGGGAGGATGGAGGCGAGGAAACATTTGGGTCGTCCTTGGAAAATCTGTTGGTTGTTGGAGAAATTAATGGATTGCTGTTCTGGAGCAAATCCCCACCGGATTCTCGTCGCCTGGGTGCAGGGCGAGTAGAAGGAGAGTTATTCATAGCGTTCTGGGTTATCGATGTTCGGCGGTTTATGTTATTATTGTTAGGGGTTCCGTCTTTATTCGCGTTCTGAGTTGGAGGTTTCAGTGGGGAATTGACAGACGAAGCGAAGGCCTATAGTCTCATCAGCGACGTAGCTTCTGGGAATAACCCGCGAGGAGCCCTACCTCCTTCTCGTCTTCTGTCATTTCGGCCAGAGCCATGGGGTGAACGCTTCCCTCGTGGTCCCAGCAAATCTCTGGTCCAGAAGCGTCCTTGTTATCATCCCTTTTACCCCAGCCGCCATTGTTCGTGCCGTTGGTACTACTAGGACTCCATCCATCCACGAAGAGGTCATTGAGATTCACACTTGAGAATCCCGACTTCTCTTGTGTCTTGAATAATTCTAGTAATTGATCTCTGGAATAGCGACTTTCGCTGGAGGATCCGTTGCGGTGGTAAGAAGATTGGTAGTTCGAATTCAGGTGCGGGGGTACGTAAACACTACCGCTCGAATTTGTGGGGTTGCTATTAGCTTGGCTGCTTTCTTTCTGTGAGAAGCCAGCAGCCAAAGATGGCCGACGGAAGGTTTGTGTTGCGCCATTGGTGCGAGACCTTGACCTAATTGCAAGGCAAGTCAGCTTGAGGGTAGTTCCATATTGCAATTCGACTTCGCAAACGCAGACTATTCTTTGCCTCTTAAGCCAGGTATTTTAACGTACCAATCTCCACTACCTGTGTTCCGACCATTGGAGATCCCTTCATTGTTGATGTTTCCCGCTGCCGTAGAGGCGAAGCTTGCCGTAAATGGAGAAGGCATGGCTTTATGGTATGTAGATCTCCGAATGTATTGTTCGAGCTCGTTTGACAGGGGAACGGCGGAGGAGTCTGGTGACCAAGATTTCCCTTGTATCGGTCGTGAGCTCGAGCCTTTGCGGATATTAGCTTAAGCTAGATAGCTCTGCCTATATGTAGACGTTCGCGAGTTGTGAAGAATGAGATTGCAAGCGGTCGAGGTTGCAGTGGGTGTGTAGCCAGTAGGAGAAAAGAAGGAGTTGCGGTCTTCGACGCGGATTGGTGGCTAGCGTCCTGACATCTACGCCAAATCGCGCCTTTCAAGCATGCTAGCGAGCTAAAGGCACACGACACTCGCGCGCTATAGAAAGTATCTAATACAATGTACTCTTGTACTGCTCCTGTCATTCCACGCATACGGCTATGGCTCGACAATGTCCTTGTGGAGGCGGTTGAGCATACTGGTGTCACTACAAGCTGATTCTTCCGCCCGAACACCAAACAAAGCCTCAGACACCACAATACAGCATCGTCAATATAGTCTACATGTCTACAAGAAGCCTTTACTCTTTCCTTTTAGACTGTGGTCATCTGCTTATGACATTCTCATCAGGTGTTGTATCAGCCCAGCCTCTGGGGAATCAGTCTTCGTTCGCACCTTACAGGCGTCCCGGCTCTTTTCGTTGACTGCTTCTAGTTTTATATTCATTGGGTCACGCAAGCAGGCCACGGGATCTACACGCAGGGAGTCCTATCTCTATGTACACGTAAAATCTAAGGCCAGCGCATAGAGGGTCTGATTTTGCTCACTAGATGTTTTCTTAATGCTGTTCCGATGATATCCGTCTAATATGTGACCATCAGGTCTACAATGGCTTTGACGTCCAATGCTTTTATGAATCTTAGTAAAGCATCTTCTCTAGCCAACGGATACTTACAGACACCAGTGTTCTTCTCCTATCTCGTACTTACTATCCTTCGCTGCCTAAAGGAGCCTTACGTTTAAGGCAATAGGCAACATCCTCGTTGATTCCCGCAGGGCTGATTGCTATGGCGCTATATAACGATGCCTACCAGCTACTCCTCAACTTACTTCATAGGGCCTCACCAACTGGTATTCATGTCAATCCATATCAACTGTCCCAACTGTCACATGCTTTCTAGTCTAACGCTCTCGAAGCTTTCTGCACAAGTCCCCATATCGACCCCCTCGGCCTCTAGAGCACGCCCAAGTCTCACAGCAGATCTCAGTGACACCCCCATTGACGGTGCTATGCGACGTGCACTGCCGTCGGATCTCCGCCATCGAGAGAGAGCACAACACCATACGGCTAGGTATGGTCGCGGGTATCACATTCCAGGCCATGTGGTTAATCCAAACTATACTGGTAATCTAAATCTGCCTATACCACATGGACAGCCGCAGCAACTCTCTTGGGAAGGATTTGGCATCCCAACCCGTAACAACGGCGACGCTCAATATGCGATTCATAGAGCCGTTCAATATGCCTATGACAAAGGCTATAGAGATGCACAGAAACGCAGAGTACACTACCACAGTTTCAAGAAGGTTCTTGACGAGACCGATAGAAAAGAGTTAGATGAACTGAAGGACAGACTGGGCCGTGAGCGCATAGGAGAGCTGACATTTACCGATATTGGTGATTTCACAGCAAGCCGGATCCGGGAACTCCTCAAGGAGGCTAGAGAGGCTAGCCAGAGACACCAGGGTGGCCACAAGGGAGAGCAAAACCGTAAACGAAGAGATAGGAGCAGGACACGCAGTCACCGAGCCCGAAACCCTCGTCGCTCTCAGAAAACCCATGGGAAGAGATTCGAAGATATTTGCAAATGTGCATATGGGAATACCGAAGATTCAAGCACATCAGAAAGCGATGATGAAGACGATTATGCGTATCGGTGATCAGAGCAACTGGGGTAGTCATCGATCAAACAACTGGCAGTCGATACTCAGGCCCTCTGTTCCAATTGTGTGTTTTTGGATGGTTTGCTGGTGTGATCTGTCCTTAGCTGAGCACGGAATCGTGGCTTTTATGTATTAGCATCGAAAACTGTCCTACATAAGCACCATAGACAATTCCTCTAGGGGCCATTCCGCTCTCCGCCCCCCTTGCTTAGTGACTTAAGCTTTATTGAACAGTAACACCTACACTGATTAGAATCTCAAGCATCCATTGTATCCATGTCCCCAATGAGTCAAACATTGAAGAATCAAGACTGATGATAGCGTCCGTATACTAAGCTTCTGAACCCAGATCATTCAAAGCCTCTTTCACTGTATTTCAACAATTAGAGTTGCGTAGCATAAGGTTCGCCGAATTGTGCATTCGAACACCCTCAACTTCTTTCAAAGCACTTCGTCAAAAGCCAAGGCTGGATTCCTCACTACCCATATCCCAGTGCATGGACAGTGGATGTAATGGAGCGGCCAAACTCCACCAAAGCATTCCCTGTGCATTAACTCTTCTCGTATATTCGGCCGTCCTCACACTAGCCGGTATGTGGCTGGGTTTGCGCTCTGTCCCTTTATTGCAAGCCTCACAAGCCGAAGCCGCAAGGTACTTTTTATACGGCCTCTTCGAAATAAAGGGACAACTCGGCTTAACTACCGCCCGTGTATGGAAATTAACGGTACCATATCAAGCGGAGGTTGCACCGTAGGCGCCGCTCTGATTCGTCAATAGGAGTTGCTAGCATTGGCGGCGGGGTACGTGTGAAGGCTAAGGTAACGGTGTGTGTCATAGAACTAATGCCAAGACGACGGCAGAGGCGCATGGCCATCTCTGGGGGGAGAGCCTCACCTTCAATGATTATATACAAAGCCTCATTTCACGTTGTGTTGTGACAGCTGACGGTTAGGAGGTATGGATTCCAACCCGGGTTTTTTGGACTGCCTTTCACATGCTTGGGATAACGGTAGAGCAATTCATTGGCATATTGCCGACCCTGCAGCTCAACAACGCACCGGTCACACGGCAATTGGCTAATATATCCCATCTCAAAGTCTTGGCATGACCCCGCAGACGTGCCTCCTCATGGGCTACATTATCAGATGATGACCGGCCGGACTTCTCCTCTCCTCCTTTTGCTCTTCATTTCCTACAATCATCACTACAAGCCGGCATGTCGTACACCGAGGACAAGCTGCGCGACTCGCGTGACGAGTCCTACGAGACTCCAGACACTCGCAAGATGAGTGCCGGGAGATATATCGCAACGCGCATTTCGACCCTCAAACCGCCAATGAACAAGGCCCCCAATCCTTTCAAGCTCCTTGCCTTGCTCAACTTCCAGCAATGGATGTTCTTCCTTGTCGGCTTCCTAGGATGGTCTTGGGATGCATTTGACTTCTTCACCGTCTCGCTCACGGTCGAGGATTTGGCCAAGCAGTTTGGAAAAGCCAATTCCCAGATCACCTGGGGCATTACCTTGGTGCTGATGTTCCGATCCGTTGGCAGCACGATATTCGGTAAGCCTTCCGCAAAACCACTCCATATCACATCATTTAACGCTATCCATAGGTATTGCAGCCGACAGATATGGCCGCAAGTGGCCTTTCATCATCAACAATGTCCTCTTCATTGTCCTTGAACTCGGCACAGGCTTCTGCCAAACCTACAAACAATTCCTCGCCTGTCGTGCCCTCTTTGGCGTTGCTATGGGTGGTCTATACGGCAACGCAGCCGCAACGGCGTTGGAAGATTGCCCGGAAGCAGCACGTGGTTTAATCTCAGGTATGCTTCAGCAAGGCTACGCCTTTGGTTACCTGCTCGCCACGGCTTTCGCTCGTGGCCTTGTCAATACTACATCCCATGGCTGGCGCCCTCTGTACTGGTTCGGCGCATGCCCACCAGTCCTCATCATCATCTTCCGCCTTTGTCTCCCTGAGACTGCTTCATACAAGGAAAGGGCGGCCGTAAGAAAAGCAAAGGGCAGCGTTACCGATACCTTCCTCTCCGAAGGCCGCGTCGCAGTCAAGAAGCATTGGCTCCTTCTCATCTACCTTGTTCTCCTCATGGCAGGCTTCAACTTCATGTCACATGGCTCCCAGGACCTCTATCCCACCATGATTGAGAATCAATACGGCTTTTCCCCCAACGCCGTAACCGTGACCCAAGTCGTCGCCAATCTTGGTGCCATGACCGGCGGCACCGTTGTCGGTTACTCCTCCCAGATATTCGGCCGTCGGTTCAGCATCATCGTCATCTCCATCCTCGGCGGCGCCCTCATATACCCTTATACCTTCGTCAGCAGCAAGAGAATCATAGCCGCTGCCTTCTTCGAACAATTCTGCGTGCAAGGCGCATGGGGCGTCATTCCCATTCATCTCATGGAACTCTCTCCAGGCTCATTCCGCACCTTCGTGGTGGGTACTAGCTACCAACTCGGCAACCTTGTCTCTTCAGCGTCCTCAACCATCGAATCTACTATCGGCGAGCGCTTTCCCCTGCCACCACTAGGCAAGACCAAACGGTACGATTACGGCAAAGTCATCTGCATCTTCATGGGCTGTGTCTTCGCTTACGTCATCATTCTTGCTCTTATCGGCCCCGAGAACTTGGGCCGTCGCTTCGGCGTCGCGCATGATAGTGATATGGCTGATGCGGCGGGCAGAGATACAGTGGCCGCTGTTGTGCACCACCGGGAGGCTATGGGTCATGACAATTTGGATGAGGCGAGCAGCGACGGAGATGAGAAGGCGAGGGTGAAGCACGATGTCTAGCTTGAGAACGGCCCAGCTGTCTGTTTCCTTCTACCAAATTGCATTTCAAGTGCTCTGCAGGACAGGTAACGAATTATACTTAGATCTAGCTACAATAGCTCACCATCAATCTATAGTTTGAAGTACTCCTCGCATGAAAGAGTAAACGCGAGATAACGCGTATCTACCTAGCCTTAGAGACTCAGGCCCTGCTGCGCGGATTTCTGCTAGTAGATCGCTAGGGGGCCCCTAACAGGCCTCAATAGCTCTTAAAGTCTATATAATAAAACTAGATTTATAAAGAGAAGCTAGACTAAAATAAAAAAATTTATATAATAAATTTAAGCAAAAAATATATTAAAACTTAGAATTTTAATAGTAATAATTAAATTTTAGAATTAATTATTATTATTATTTATATATATACTATTTTATAGATAATTTTTAATATTTTTTAATAATTTATATTATTTATTATTTAATAATCTATTTAGCTATTTAATTAATTAAATAGATTATTATAATATATATT
>NAPT01000387.1:0-27566 GCA_002927785.1 Cladonia uncialis
AGAGGGGGGGACTGGAGGGGGGGTGGGAACGGCTGAGGGGGGGAGGATTGGTGTGGATGGGGGAAGCGGGGGAAGAGGATGAGGTGGGTGTGGAAATGGAATTTTGACAGAGGAGGAGGAGCGTGAGAAGAAAAGGGGGGGCTTTTGGAGACAGGGTGTATGCGAACATGTGCTGAGGAAGATAACGTTTGAAGAACACATCAATGCTACATGCACTGATTCTTCATATACGGTACATGAACTCAGAGACTAAACGCAGACATATGAATCAGATTACGAGACCTCCACCCTGTGGTACGTAAGCTGGGCAATATTGTAGAACCCAGCCGCAATCTGGTAGACCTCTCTGAAGTCCTAAGATGCTATTATCATCAAGCTCCCACTCCAGTTTGGACATCATGTCTTGTATCGTATCAAACATGGAACAAAGCCTGCAAAATCATGAAGATCATTATTTTGTTGAAGAGGAGTTTACACTGCCCCAACTGGTAGTTTAGGAAAATGTCTTAGACGCCTTTGTTGGTATGTAGGCTCTCCAACATTTTGCTGAACAGCCAGCTCGCTTAGAAGCGCTAGCGTTTCGCGTTTTGTACATAAATCAAGGTAAGCGTACATTGTCCCGAATAATCTACATCTGCTTTATCCTTAACTATCCTAGGATCCATGTTATCTTCTAAAACATCTCAGCCCCCGTGGGCGGGAGTGCCCCACGCTTCCGACTGGGCAGCAGTGGTGCCCTTGGGTGAGAACACGAATACAGAGTAACCTGATTCCATCCACGTTACAACAGTCGCCCCCTGGAGAACCACGACACCTTCGCGGACAGAAAATTGGCTATCTTTGGCCCAGTGTATCAAAAGTTGTGGTATTCAGTGCGGCTGACGAGATGTTGCAATAAGAAGGCAGCGCCACCAATCATGCCAGTGGCTATTTGGGCTTATGTTTATTGCGACACGAGAAGGAAGGATTCCATGGGGGAACGTGATGGTGACGGTATCTCATGGTTCTCTCTGTCATGGACAAGGGAAGGAGGGAAAGAAGTATTGCTTCTCCAGAATAGGTATGGTCTTAGAAACCATGTAGGAGTAACCAAGCAGCCACCTCTTCATGGATTTTGATCGGCTGAAGTTGGCGAAGCGCAGACGCGAGGGATGTTGTCTGCGTCGCTCTGTCACCTATGGACTCAATATATTTTGAGTGAGTAAATCAAACATTTTAGAATTAGAAGCGATAGACATGAAGAGGACTAAAAACCGAGAGATAAACAGCGACAAGCCTTTGATTGAACCTGAGTTTTGGCCCCAAGTGCCTAGATTATCGTCTATTAATAACCCAGCCCACAACCATGTGACTATGAACAGCAGTTCACGTAGGATTACCCAGTTTGTCATTATCACTATCCATTGGCTCAGCACACCCTTTCTCCTTGAAAACCTTGACGAACGTCCAAGCTTCGGTCTCAGGCTCATAGCACACTTTCCGACCATAAGCCCTCTCCGCTCTCAAATCCCAAAAATGGTCCTTCCACCAATCCTCCCTCCTATTATCCAACGCCACATAATCCCACCCTCTCTTCTTCGCAAACGGTCTCGCCCAGTTGCTCTCCTGCTGGCACATTTCCACAAACTCCACAATCTCCAACGGAATGGGGCGTTTTAATTGTTTGGGTAATACGTTCCACAGCCGACGACAAACCATGGCCATTGCGGTGTAAGGACGTATGAGGTGGAAGAGGGTTTCGGGCTCGCCCGGACGGGAGATTTCTTTGATGTGAAAGATGAAGTCGGGGCCGAGGTAGACTTTGTCGAAGATGTAATCGTCGAGGAAGTAGGATGCTATCTCGAGGATTAATTCGTCGGGAAGAGTATCGAGACTTGGCATTGGTGCGTTGTGGATGGATTTTTTGAGGTTTGGAGGCAAATTGTTGGGTGTAGTGATTGTGGTATGGGTTTTCAAAACAAATGTAGCGAGGAGTTCTCCTTTGGAGTCCGATGAGACATAGTCAAATACTGAATTGAGAAAAATTGGACAGTCAGCCATCGTCGTATGCTATCCATCTTTTGGGACTATGTAGCGGTCCTCACAAGCTTTGCAGTATTTGCGAAGTCTAGGGGAATCAAGCACATGGAAAGTTACTCACATTCTACAATAAAAATCTTACATGGTCAATAGCCAACGAATGACTACCCTATGATATGCTAAAGCAGACGGACGACATTGTACATGTGCAACGAGTGTATCCATATCGGTTTGCCGAGGCGGACAAAGGTGGCGTTACAGTACACCATTAACGAGACGCAACTTCCTGTCTATGATTCATTGCAAGCCCCAAAATGTGAATACTCAAGTGTTCCTTCCTAAACGGAAGCTGTAAGCCTGATTAGACATAGCGTGCGACATGCCTTTTGGGCCCCCAAAGCGACGTGAGTGATTGGGCATTGCTCTTCGTGAATAGAGTTGCTGACGGGGATCGGAAAGGATTTAAAATATACTCTTCGCAAGTAGAAGTCAAGTGGTCGCTCTTTCCTTGGGTGGCAGGAGCGTCAGGCGCGTATTCCTAGCGAAGCATTCGGGGGGAAGCAATTGTACGGCGCTCAAACCCCAGTAGGCAAGGACCACCGAGAAGAGCCTGTAGTCATGTTACTGAAATCGCCACCGAGCTACTGGTGTATCTGAAGGGTTAACGGGGTTTTGAATAGACCGAAAAGGCTGCATAGAGTTCGGAAGAAGTTGCACTATTGCAGTAGCGGAATATTTATCTCTGTCAGTATATTGCCCTGCCTTCCAACGATGTATTTCGAGATTTTGTTCGCGCCTAGCTCTAAGTTCAGAAATGTGCGGACAATTGCAAAATAAATATACAAAATTTACAAAATGTTAGATTCGAACACGCTGGGAGGCTCCTTGATTAAATTGCGGCAAAGCCAGTAATCCAAACTGGCAAAAGACTCACCATGCTGCCCGATCTTCGTAGATCGAGGAGCATGGCTACAGAAAATCCGAGGATTTTTCTTTCGAGGGGACGGTTTCGAACGGTCGTGTGTCGGTCTCAGTTTGACCTGGGCTACCCGCTGTAGCTGCCTTCTGAGACGGGACACTTTCCGGTTATACCACTGTACCTTTTCATTTTGTGAATTAGAAAGTGAGGACTTATTCTAATACTTGAATTAATGTCTGCTCGAGAAGGGCCAAACGATCTCACAGACAATACCTTTTGTGAAAGTGATTCTGTCTTTAATAAAAAGGGATCTTGTTCATCCTTCATGGGTCACTATGTATTTGGCTCATTGCTCTTGATCTTCGTGGCGTGTTAATGGAGACTGGTTTCCAAATCAGGCCTAGCGTGCTGCGATCTATTTGTGTCGCATGCCACTCTCACACCGTTTTTGTCTCCTGTATTGCGGAGCAGCAGTCTCAGTCCAAAATGCCTCCAAGACGCGTCCAAAATCGCTATAAGAGCTTGCTCCTGATTCGATATCTCACATCTTCGAGTCTCTCAGCTCTTTCGAAGACATCGTGTTCTTGAACAGTACTTCCGATTACTTCTTCAAGATTTATCGTACCAACACGGCCTCCACCTTCGACGCCGTACGCCCTCGCTTCAAATTCTACCAGGACGCCTTAGAACTCCTGCAGATCCAGGGCAAAGTGACTGCCGATGGCAAGCTCGTCATCCCTGAAGAGGCTTATGACAAGGAAGAGCTGCAACCCATCAGCGGACTCAATAAGCTAACGAGCAGCGGAGACTTTGATCTTCACGCTCGACAAGCCGCCCTAGGTCTCGATAAAGCCTTCATCCTGACTGACCCGAAAAACAACCTCGCATGTGCAAACAAAACCGGTGTTGCTGGCTACAATGGAAACTAAAGACGGCGTTTCCATCACACAATATTGAGACGTACGTCTTCAGGATTTTCCAGGGCGGAATGTCAGAGCCTCGCTCACGCCTACCATCGTGTCTGGATATTGACTGAGACCAGGGACCCGGAAGCTCAAATATTGTACATCGAATCGATCAGTATGGAGGAGTTGACGCATTTAAGAGACGCAGAGCACCGTATTGGTATGTTAATTCACAGTACGCGATAGATTCGATATACACCATCTCGGCTGGCCCGCAGCTTGATGCGACCTTTATATGACCTGTATGTAGGGAGATCACCGAGTATGTCAGCATGGAATCACTGAAATCCGGATCTCGACGCATTGCCTAGGAAATATCTATTACTTGAAGTTTGCACCATTCATCAACAGCCAAGATGGCTTCGGGATCTTTGGAAAACGGGTACTGCTCATTGCATTAATACTAGCTATGATTCTTAGAGCAATTCGTTGAATCATCGTTACAACCGAGTTCCATTTCTCAGGTCATTCTCCCCCGGAGTGGTGCTGATCGCTGAGCAGCTGACGCTCTGCTGATTGAAGCATTAACATGACATTTGGTAGGCATTGATCCACAGTGTATCTTGTATAGTTCAAAGTGAGAAGAAATGCATACCACGAAGCAGAATTTGAAAGCTCCATCTAACTAAGCATCAATCGCAATGGAGATGGTTTCTTAACCTTCTTCTCCTTCTCCTTCTTCTCCTTTTTAGGCTTCGAAGATGACGACTTAGATGTGGCCTTGGACGACGTCTTCGAACTGGCTCTTGATGCACTCTCGCTCCCATGCTTGCTGCTGCTTGCCTGAGTACTTGTTTTCTTGCTGCCGCTCCCAACTTCCTTCCTTCTCAACCCATTAGCCCTGCTTTCGCTGAGGTTCAGCCTGGAGAGGGCGGCCGCTTGTGGTGTGATGAACTCTCCGTCGACGCTAGTACCGACACTATGCTCCTCTACCTCCGCGATTCCTCTCCTCCAGTTATCGATCGTGCTCACATCCCCGCCAATCTCTAACATCTCATCCATGATCGGCTCTTCCAAAGCATTCTTGGCTCGTATCTTCTTGATAATCTTGTAGCCACCTAATGCAACGATTGTAACACCCACGGCAACACCGCCTGCGATTAAAAATTGTGGACTAGCCAGTAGGGCGAAGACTGCTGGAGCGCTGCCTTTCATCGCTGTGAGAACACCGGGAGCCATCTTAGAAGCGATGTTGCTGAGCTCGGCGAGGGTGAGAGCCACTGCGGCCATAGCGTCTGGATTTTTTTGTAGAGAGGCGATCATCGCGCTGACAGTGTAGTGGAGGCAGTCTGCTTCTTCTAATATGCGCTTGACTTTCTGTACCAAGCTTTTGAACTCCGCTTCGTCGCCTTGGCGGGTCAACGGGAGTGGCGGTGGAATTGGCCCGTATGCAAGATCCATATCAATGTGCTCTGTGGGAGAATTGGGCGCCGTCATGGACCGTTTCTGGAGCGCTAGTGGCCTTGGATTGTCGAAGTCATTGGAACGCCTTCTTGTAAGTGCGTCAGATCTGGACGTCAAAGAGCGTGGTGAGCGAGGGGATAGTGGCTCTTGCGAGTGACGGCGGTGAGAGGATGGGCGAATTGTGCTAGATCCGTCCGCGTATGAGTCTGAAGTATGTCGACGGTCTGCTGAAGGACGGCTACTGCCATGGTGTGATCGAGAATGTTTTTGAGAGGATGCAGTGGTATTATTGTCGAGGGTGGCCGCTTTTAGGCTCTTGCGAGTCGTCTTCCCTTCTACCTCGAGGTGTCGACCAGCGACAACT
Source organism: Cladonia uncialis (assembly GCA_002927785.1). Classification (NCBI taxonomy): domain Eukaryota; kingdom Fungi; phylum Ascomycota; class Lecanoromycetes; order Lecanorales; family Cladoniaceae; genus Cladonia; species Cladonia uncialis. The sequence goes on from NAPT01000387.1 coordinate 5,672, forward strand.
TCAGCTTTTCGCTCGCGGTAGGCGGCTCTGGCTTCTTTGAAGACATTGACAAGATGCTTGCTCTGTCATGCACATGTTAGTTGCAGAAGAGAAGTGAGGAAGAGGATAGAACCTTACTGTGCTGACGGCCTTCCCGGACTTGTCCACGACTGCTATTGTTTGTATGAGTGCTGCCATAATTTAACACCTTCAAATGTACTATTATATACGACGCCAAATAGTGGGTATTAGGATTGCTTCCTGGCTTTGGTGCGGTGCTCGGCTGCTCTTCAGATTAAATAAGGAAAGGGCTGGCAGTGACCCTGACTTGTTCGGCCAAGAGACAAGAGACTTTTTGCAGACCTTGTCCCGAGAGAGAAGCAATGGGTATAGACAAGTGACAATGAACTTGCTTGTATCAGAGTAGTGGCCTTATCAAACAAGGAGCATGTACGCAAATAAAGCAAAGTCTCCGGATTTGTAAGTGACTGGCTCTGAATGACTGGCAGTGGACAGCAAGTCGTTATATCAGGACTTGAAACTTCAGTGTATCAAATAGTATAAATATTAGATAGTCATCTGAGTGATTTTGTTTAAGAAATCTTTAGGGGATATGTAGTCACGCTGCCATTGCTTGTTGCTTGTTCGCCTCCACTGCCCTGATTGGGTTCGGGTCATAGTTCGGGCAAGCCTGCTTTAGTCGGCGCCATACTGTACACCTACTCGCCAGATATTGCTGCGATCTCAAACAGGCAGTGGTTGGCGCCAGACTCCGCGGGTGACCTCCTTGTCATTGGCGTCTGGGTCTGGGTCCAGGTCGTTTGCCGTGGAAAAAGACCTGCAAAATGCAGGAACGGGCGCCAATGTCAGCTGCATTGTCGCTGCACAATGACGCGGACGGGCACTGCCCTTATGGCCTCTTTGCCACTTTCGGCTACATTGGGTATCAATCACATCTTGTCTACTGCACACAAGTCTTTTGGGAGCCATTTGACGCCTTTCGCTTCCATTTATTATTAGTTAAGTACACGGACACCATCGCGTTGCGAACTTGAATATTTATGTACACTACTTTAGGGGATCTCGCTGAGAGGCATCCCCTTTGAGAACAATCATATCGATGGATTCTCCTATCATTGGAATACTACAAAGCAGCTCTGATATATAAACTCCGTGACCACTAGCACCATGCGTGAATTCGTTAGATGGGTATCATAGACTGTAAGCAAAGGAAACGTTTCAAAAGCGAGGAGGCATCGGTCCTCTTTGCCCACTAGGCCCAGCTGTAGCTGGTCTATAATGTATAGGATCCGCAGACGGTGGCTGCCATGGGCCCCCATATGCGCGGCCCTGAAAATAATTGAACGAAGCTGGTTCTGGTATTGGCGCAGTCCCGGAACGCTGAGGTACACTTGTATCACTTTCAAAGTACTCATTCTGCGGCGGTCGGTGCGGTAGGGTGAAATTTCTTGTTGGCGGCTGGCTAGATGATGGAGTCGCCGTGTTAGGGTAAACTGGTCTCCCGGTGCCTTGAGCATTAGGTTTGAAAGCTACATATCCACTATTGTTCGATGGTCCATTCGGCCGATGCATTGGGGATTGAATTTGCATCTCATATTCTTGGGTAGGTCTTCGGCTTAGGGGATTTGGTCCTGCAGGACGTCCAGGTGCTCCAGAGAATGACGTATCTCGTGGCATTGGTTTCCGTGCTTCTGGCTGCGCAGCGTATGCAGGCGGGGCAGTCCTTCCGCTCATATCAGTGTTTGTGCGAGAAGGAGGCCCCATACGTGGCGCTGGGGGATCAAACGATCTCTGCGTTCCCTGAGAGCTCCCGGTGAAGCTTCTGCTTGGTGGAGGCCTGGAATGTGGCAAGCTATCCGTAGAGTCCATCCTTGACGGGGCATTTCGTGAGCCTGTACGGCCATAGCCCATGGCCCCAGCTGAGGCCATCAGTGGGGCGTCATCTCCATAACTCATGTTAGAGCGCAGGGAAGATTGAGTAGTCGCCCGAGAGGGCGGCTGTGGCCTTTGAGCAGTCGCAAAGACATTGGGTATCGTCGGTTCCCTGGGTAAGGCATTTGCAGACTGGTTGTTGAGAGGCGTAGACGGACGAGAATCAAAAGGCGAAAATTCGGTTTGGGTGGTCTGTCTGGAGATTGGTGGAGTGTCTTGGGGCGGCCCACTAAGCAAGTTGGGAAGCGTTGGTTGACGTTTGACATGTTCATCGAGTTTACTAGGTCCTGAGCCACTGCCTTCTTTCTTGCCTCGTACTTTATTGTCCTTTTCCAATGCCTTGTTGACCTTGATCATAACAATTTTATGTAGTCTGGAGTCTATCTTTCTTCGGCAGTATTTTGAGAGGCTACCTTCTCGGATATGATGCCAAAGGAATACGATATAGAATATAACAGCGAGCATGAGACTCAGTGCGGAGAAGACCCAGATGACGAGGGTAAACAACATGCCGAACAAAATTGCTGCTTGCTCTTTCTCTGTGCCTGCTAGGATCTGGACGTTGACGAAGAATTGGGCGATAGGAGTGTGGCCATCCTTTGCTGCGTGTGAACCTGTTGGCACAAGATCTGCTCGCATGACCGAGTACAGCGTCAAAGCATTGATGACTTGTCGAGGGCCTTCTGCAAAACAAATGCGCATCCACGCTAATTTCGAACAGTCTCAGCTATCGTTCAACTTAGACTAAAGGAAGATGGCTCACCTTCGAAGGAGAAATAGGCGAATAGTGCCACGTACTCTGCACCTTTCCTACCCTTGGTCAGAGCAGCGAAGACGAGGAATCGCCTCCATCCTCGACCGTTGGCGCCCATACGTATGCTCTGCACCCGGACCGCGAGTGGATCAAGGTAGCTTGCAGCGACGACACCACTCTTCATAACGCGTATCGCCCTCTGCCATCTGTAGGCGAGGAGAACCCAGGACAATATAATACAAGCCGTAAAAATCCACTTCGAGTAATGAAACGGTATCACAGGCTTGACTTGGCCTGACCATCTGTTGTAGAGTAGCAAATTGGCGCATGTAAAAAGGTCGACGGCATAAACGGCAACACTAATTATTCCGAGTATTATCAGAAAGCCGTATGAGAGAGGTGATACGCAAGACGTTGATCGAAAGTCGGACAGGTTCTACAGTAGAACACAATTAGCAATTCAAGCTTTAGAAAGGAGATATTCAACCCACTATGTAGTCCCATTTCTGTTCATTCTTTGCCTCGTTATATTTCTCACGTTCGCCGCAACAACTCATGGTGAAAGGAGTGTAGTAATTCTGGGCCAGCCCAAGAAGCGGATTCGTTTAGACAATGGCTGGTGTAGACCACAAGGCAAGATTAGTGTATCGCGATGTCTCTCGACCTTCAGCTATACCGGAGCTCAGAGTGCACAGGTTCTGTGGCTATATATTGATTGGCCAATTGTGTTGTGGCAGACGTTGGAGGAGGTGGAAGGGTCATCGTGGGTTGGCCATGTCGGAACGTCTTTGTTCTATAGGATGAATGTCCTCGAATAGGACAATGACAAAAGCTGCGATGTGCCTGCAGTCAATGCAGCGCTTCGAGTGTCTTCGGAAAGCTGCGAATAAGCAGATTGGCGGAAATATGCACAGTGGTCTCAAAATAGATGCGATCGGAATGGCGTTTGTGGCTGGACCTTGGGGTCTCTATAAAGACTGTGGTATGCAGATCCAGATCTGCGATGGTGTCGCAAGGTCCGTAGAGGACTGAAGATTCAACGAGTGTAAAGGTGAGATATCAGCTTATTACAATGATATCCGTTTGAGTGTTCCTCACATCGCGTTTCAAATCTGAGAGGGGCTAAAGGGTTGCGTGGCGCCTTTGGTTCCTGGATAAGTGGCACACGGGCGCACCCGATTCACTAGCCTCAGGGGTCGATAAGTTAGCGCTTAGCGGACTTCAATATTACTCCCATCCAGTCAGAAGCAGTAAAGCAATGTGGAGAAATCTTTGTCTGATCATGTATTACATTTCGCTCAAAGTATGAAATAAACGCCGGTTTTGAAGGCCAGGATAGTAGAAATCTGAAACGCTAATATGCAAAACATCTGTATCAAGTAATCAAGACAGCGCCTATGCATCATTTTATTGCCTTCCGCGCAGCGATAGGCAACCCGGACCACTATTTCCCTATCACGTTCAGTCGGTACCTGTGTCATTGTCCATGTATCTCTGGCCAACCATAACGGTGACCTCGAACCACGAACTCCCTCCGAGCCACCCAAAAAATCATAGGTCGAGTCCCGGTCGCCGTAACATGTGGTTCCCATCTGATGATATCCTTCCTTGCATCTCTCCGCAATGTGAAATGACACTTCCACTTCTGTACATCCTCCAAAGACAGATAAAATGAACATAGACCAAGCAGTGCCAAGATAGTGAGTGGTAAAAGATGAGATTCCGCGTCCATGGACATACTCCGAAGACAGTCGACACGGATGACTATCAAACTCCTTTATTGCATCTCTTCGCCACGTACACTAAACTCGAATCCGTGGACATGGTCTAAAGACAGTCAACGCGGACTCGGAAGTGAACATAGTATTGATCGGCAAATGGCGAAATCTTGCATCTGTGGACATGGTCCGAGGACAGTCGACACGGATATGCAAATGACGCAAGTAGTTGAAAGAATGCGAAGGGTTGCACATGATCAACGTGATGACAGAGGTTGAGTACGATGGTTGACGAGGAGTCTTGACTAGCTTCAGGTGTAAGCTGAGACTGACAAACAGATATTCAAGCTAAAAGGCGAAGGATGTGAGCTTGAAATCTCGGACATAGGCCCAAAACGGCGGATATGGTGAGGTGAGCTGCTAATGGAGGTAGACGTGAATAGGCGAAGGATGAAGGGCTGAAGCTGTGGACATGCTCCGAAGACAGTCGACACAGTCCCTGCGCGGAATAAGGAGTGTGACAGGGAAGGCTAGGCGCTCGAATCTGTGGACATAGTCGGAGGACAGTCAACACAGAGAGCAGCTAGGGCTTGAGAAGAGGTGAAGAGTGAAAGCCGGAAGCAGCAGCGAGTATTATGTGTGTGCAACAAGTAGCGGAAGAGGTCGAAGATTGCGAAACGAGGCTGTAGTAAGCGTCGTTGAGGTCGGTCATGAGCACGGAATTTGCCATCCTCGCGGCGACAGAGTTTGTTTGCGGCTTTTGATGAGCAACGCTTATTCCAGCTCACGCGTTGCTCTACTCCGAGTCGTCGGTCTTGACACGTTTCTCGACCGCTTTCTCTTCCCCATCATCTGGGGCGCTTCTCTTCCGTTTGGGCCGAACCTCGTCCCTGGTCTCCTCACCAACCCTTTCTCTGATCTTCCCCACGTTCTCCCCTCCATGTGGTTGGTTCAACTCTTCAACCTCCTTCTGCAACGACGCGCATTTCTCGACGAGTGATGCTTTCTCCCCTCTGAGCTTTTCGAGCTCTCCCAGGTTCTCCCGTTGGATCTTGGCGAGTTCGGCCTTTTCATGGGTGATCTTTGTCTTCACCTCTCGGAGCTGGTCGCGCTCCTTCTTGAGGTTTTCGGACAATTTCCGGGCCTTCTGAAGATTGGTGTTCATATCTTCTTTCTCTTTTCCAAGACGTGTGATCTTAGCGTCTAGGAGTTCTCTCCCTCCACTTTCCAATGATCCACTCTGCTTTGCTAGAGCCTTGAGGTCCCCATTCTCCTTCTGGAGATTTGCTAGCTGTCCATTCAGCATGTTGATGGTTTGGCTGTGGCTTTCCGTGACCTCTCGCAGTCTTTGCTCTGTCTGGTCCTGCGTGTTAGAGGCAAAAGCATCGCTCATGTCATGATCACCACGACGCAATTGGTCAACGGTCTCCCTTAGCTCTTTGATCTCCCTTTCCCGGGCCTCGTTCTCCGATTGCTCCCTCCATCCAGTAGCGGACACATCGCTCATCTCATGATCTTCATTCTTGTCTATAGAGCTCTGCAGGCGCCGGCGCAGGACCCTGTTGCTCTCCTCTAGGCCTTTGATTTCCTGTTGCTGGTCATCCAACTTTTGCTTATGGCTTTCGACCAATAGTTGGAGGGGGGAATCGACATCCATGCCCTCCGATGGGGCGGGAGCAAGGCCTGACGTGGGTGGTGCCATGGTCTCGGGGATGCGGGGTCTTGAACACTTCTCATGGATAGTCGCCAATTCTTTCAGCTTCTGTTCCATGGACTTTGAGCTAGCTTGGGATTCGTTCCGCTCGGCTTGTGCTTTGCTAAGAGAGGTGTTGAGGTTGCTCTCACGAGCCTCAAGACTGATCACCTTTTGCTTCAGCCTTTCCACTTCCTCACACTTGTGGCTGGATTCTGCAGTAATCCGCTCTATCTCCGCGTTCTTTACGCTCAGCTGTTGGTTGAGATTGTTTTCGAGATCACTGGAACGCGTTTTATCTTTGGCTGCTTTGTCCTGCAACTTGCTGATCGTATGTGTCTTCTGGATCAGCTCCTCGTTCAAGTCATCCTTAACCTTGTTGAACAGAATCTGGTTCTCCGCGCTTGTTTTGCCCAACTGTGATATTCTGTCATCTGCGGCCCGTAGCTCTTGGTCCTTTTGGGCAATGATGTTCCTCAAATTGGCCTTCTCCCGCTCCAGCTCAGTGGCCTGCGGCAACCTGGGGACATGTTGACTCCCTTGACGGAGCAGTTCTCTCACTCTTCCTTGCAGATTGGATATTATCAACCTGTCCTTTCCTTGCCTCTGCTTGTCACACTTTGTCTTCATCATAATAATGCGATCTGAGTCGCGGAGCTGGGCACTTAGCCAGTTACATTTGATTTCGAAACTCTGGGCTTGGGCTTTTAGGTCAAGGTATGTAAGTCGGGAGCTTAAAGATGTCGATGATCTCTCAATCTCGTGGCTTTGGGTGCGGTTTTTGATACACTGCTCATGGTAGAGCTCCATCCATGCTGTCGAATCGTCGTTGGCAGCCTGCACATCATCCTCTAACTCGGTAATCTTTCTAAGGAGACTCTCTTCCCGCGATTTGGCTTTTGTGTCATCAAGCTTTTCTGCAGGAGTATCTCCATTTACATGGTGCTTGGTGGCTCGGTAATTGCGGCTGATCAAGACAAGGGAAGCAGCGAAGAGTAGCATCAACACGAACTTGAAGGCGTAATGCCAGCCATTCTTAAACGAAATGGCTGGTTAGCTATCATGTACATGATGATGGGCATGTCGAACTTACAGCAACAAGACTTTCCGACTGATCTTCCCAATGGGTTACAGCCAGGTCAGGCATCTCAAACTGCAATAGAAGGCCCATAGTTATGCGGAAGCTGGGGAAGGCCTGCAAATAGCGATGTGTTAAGGACGTGTTACAAGTTGCAGTGGAAGGATTGTGCATACTATGATATGCTGGCTCGGTATATATATATACCACGTGAAGGAGAGGTGCGAAAAGTGTTAAATGGGTAGTGTTGAAATTCGAGAGTTTGGAGTAATGGACTTTCTTGTAAGGTTTGTGTCTTGCAGAAGTCTTTGGATTGACGTTTTGCAGTGACGGAATCAGTGAGGGTGATGTTGGTTAGAAAATGACGGACGATGTAGAAGAAGAAGAAGAAGCTGGAAAAGGGCGGATTGAGTAGATGAATTTGGACGATGTGTTGTGAATAGCCGAAGTGGCGAGAGTGAAGTAGGCTGAAACTGCATTGTGTTCACGGGTCTCACGCATTCAGGATCAACCTTGCAATCTCCTGACATTCACTATGGCGGCGTCTCGGCCCAATCTCCTCCAGGTAATGAAGCACCTATGCAGGTGTTATACTCTATTGCCCTTCTCGTAGCGAATTTCGTTGTGTGGTGATCCTGCCAGCATTTGGGTGAATCATATGACAATTCCAGGAACGATCAACCTGAAATATTCTTCTACCACTCACGCCTGCATGCTCTGGAGTCACTTCTTCACATATGCCTTTCCGGCCTCGTGCTCGTGGAAGAACTCCATGTTGTTTCACCGACCCCTGCCTTCTATTGTTCTTTTTCATTTTCATCATGGTTAGGCATGCGGAACGGGCTGCTTCACTGCTGTATCGGAATGACAATATTCCATATCAGCTGCAGTGGCGACCCACGATTGATGACAGTGGCTTCCGAATAACAGCGGAAGCATTAGTGGTGGGGTTTCTAAGACTGATGGGCGACCTTGTCGTTCAGTATCTATTTTCTTCTTTGCAATACCAGACTGAGTTTCTCAATATTCCAACGTGCGCTTTATGGCATCATAGATCCCTATTAATACATTAGATTAAGGTATTCAACATTAAGGTCGTACTCACTTGTCACATCCGGAATGTTGAATCTCTCAAAGACCAGTCCCATGTGCGTAGCCCATCCCCCAAGCCGCTGTACTGGGGCTTCAAGCCGTAGGAATGCTCCCTCCTGGATGGTGGCGGCAACTTCAGCCCCAATCCCGGCGTTGATCATGCTTTCATGTACTACGATCGCACGGCCTGTCTTCTGCACACTTTGTAAAATTGTTTTCTTATCCCAGGGATACAAGGTTCGAAGATCCACCATCTCAATGCTGATGCCAAAGTCTCTCTCTGCTGCTGAAATAGCCGAAGAGCAGAGATAAAGCGGCTGTCCATAAGAGACTATAGTCATATCTTTGCCCTCTTTGACAACCTCAGCTTTCGACAAAGGGATCTCGTAGGCATCGTTAGGCACTTGTTCAACGGCAGCTCGGTATAAAACTTTGGGCTCCAGGAATATTACGGGGTCATTGCAAGCAATAGAAGCCAGCAATAGTCCTTTTGCTTGGGTAGGAGAGTGGGGCATCACAACACGCAGGCCAGGAATGTGACTGAAGAGAGCCTCCGGTGACTGGGAGTGATATCTTGTGCTTCATCAGCAACTCTATGTCGTCTATCAAGGTGTGCCATTACATACAGAGCTCCATGTCCCACACTCCCACAGGGCATCCTAACCACCATCCCTCCTATAGAACCTCCTGTAGCACCCTCTCTATACCTCCACTTCGCTGCTTCATTGACTAGCTGATCGAAGGCTGGATATACGTAATCCGCGAATTGTATTTCGGCAATGGGTTTCATGCCTTGTGCAGCACATCCAATCGCGAAGCCTACGATACCTTGCTCGCTCAACGGCGTGTTAAATACCCTTTCTGACCCAAAGTCCCTTGCTAGGTTCATACTACAGCGGAAAACGCCTCCAAAAGCCACATCTTCACCGAAGACGAGGGTGCGCTCGTCTGAGCGGAGGGCGTGGGTCAGGGCACTGTTGATTGATTGAAAGAGGTTCTGGCGGGTGGAGGAAGATTTAGGAAATAACGAATTGGCTTGAAGGGAAGATGAAGATTGGTGAAGCAGTGGATGGGAGGAGTATTCGATTGGAGCGTTCAGACGGGCATTTGTAGGGTGGGTAGAGTATGGACGTTGGGAAGGGAACGGACGTGGTGATTTGTGTTCACAGCGATATCGAGCCCAAAGCCGCGCTGAGGCGCGCATGATGATTGTCAACTCGGACCTTACATGCTGGATTTACAAGCCTTCAGGCTCATACAATGAGAAGGAAAGGATGTAGAAGAGAGGTCGTTGATGGGGGATAAACGCGGCTACTGTCGGCAGATGAACTTGCAGGGATCATAGACTTGCACCAGTGCTCCGTAGTATCAATAACATTACGAGTGTTTCTTCAACAGCATAGAGCTCAGCATGGCTTCGATACTGCCCGCTCTCCGACGGGCTGCACCCAGATTAACGAGGCAATTCTTCCAGTGCCCACATCAGCGTTTGCCTATACGCCCCGGGGCGTACCCTGCTCATGTGTTTCCAAAAGCATCTCCCAAGTCCATCAAATTCTTCAGTTCCAGTCGCCTGGGAAGTTCCGCCGCCGTGTCAGGTACTGCTACTCCAAGGCTTCCGCAATCGATTCCAGTCCCGTCAATAGGCGGGGCAATTAGTGGAAAGGGCGCAAAGGTTCGCAGGCGTTTTTTCCCCAGCACTAGCCAAAGAGTAGTGGCATATTGGCTACTGGGCAGCGCCGCAAGTGTTTTTGGTATTGTGGTATTTGGAGGCCTCACACGTCTCACAGAGTCTGGGTATAAGTTCACTGAGTCCGCTTGACGAATGTTGCGCTAATGCTTTGTAGTTTGAGTATCACAGAATGGAGACCAGTCACCGGCAGTTTACCCCCTTCAAATGAAGAAGAGTGGGAGTCCGAGTTCAATCGATATCGAGCCTCCCCTGAATTCAAGCTCCTTAATCCGAACATGACGATGGACGAGTTCAAGTACATTTACTACATGGAATGGACCCACCGACTCTGGGGCCGTGTTGTAGGCATATCCTTCGTTCTCCCTGCGATTTACTTCATCGCCCGACGAAAGGTATCAGCAAATATGGCTTTAAGGGTTACGGGAATTGGGGCTCTCATTGGATTCCAGGGCGTTCTGGGCTGGTGGATGGTCAAGTCAGGACTCAAGGATGACCTGTTTGCACCTGGGAGCCATCCACGCGTGAGCCAATACAGGCTCGTCGCACATCTAGGGACCGCATTCCTATGCTATTCTGCCATGCTGTGGAACGGACTCTCTATCCTACGCGAAAATAAGCTTCTTGGGAATCTGCAAAGGGCAGAGACTATCCTCGAAAGAATCCGAAGCCCAAGACTTCAAGTCTTTCGCGCATCTGTGGGAGTTCTGGCGGGATTAGTCTTTATCACTGCTATGTCTGGTGGCCTCGTTGCAGGCCTCGATGCAGGCTTGATTTACAATGAACTTCCATGGATGGGGCTCGGATTGACGCCTCCTAAGTCAGAGCTGTTTTCGGACTTTTATTCTCACACAACCGATGGTAGTGATATATGGTGGCGGAATCCGTTAGAAAACCCTTCCCTCGTTCAACTGGATCATCGAATACTTGCTACTACAACATTTACAGCTGTAATGGCTCTCTTCGCTTACTCACGATTCTCGCGGAATGTGAGGACCATTTTACCAAATGGAGGTAAGAAAGCTATCCACGGAGTTGTGGGATTTGCATGCTTGCAAGTTGTACTTGGAATCAGTACCCTAATTTACCTCGTCCCTCTACCCTTGGCCTCAGCTCATCAAGCGGGCAGCCTAGCATTGCTTTCCTACGTGCTTGTACTAGCAAACAGAATCATACCGCCCAATCGCAGATTCTCGAAACTTCTCGCCGCCAGATTCGTGACAGCTGGCATGGTTCCGAAGAAGAAATTAGTGCAGAAGAACCCAGCCGCCTATACCAAGAGAAACGTTTTCAAGGCAGCACCGGAACTTCATAAAAGGTGATGCGGGTGGATGCCGACATCATCTGACTCTACACCGCAGTAGCTCGTCATTGCAAAATGAATGGAATCCAGTAAGAGAGAGTATGTCAAACATTTCGCTCTCGGCGTCTACCTATTTTGATCATTTGCATCCACTACTTTGTGAAGATGTGGTGCTAGTATGGATATTGGTGGGACACAAGTTTCGGGTCATTGGGGAACGCGTCGGTAACTCCAGTGCATAGATCGATCGAGAATTGAGGAACACCGGAGAGGAGACTTCACAGGGAGGCTGTAGTTGTAACCTTTTAATGGCCCAAATCTACATACTATTCGAAGTCCTCTACTGTTCCGGAACGGAAGCTTTTCTCCCAGGGGCGATCTCCGCGCGTCCACCTCTCCTGAGCAGCGCGATCTACGAGGATGTTTGCATTAGCGAAGGCGTGGACAGCGTCAAAGCGCTCTAGATACAATTCTGTACACTCCTCTCATCCATTAATATGAGGCATCAGTGCCAAAATGCTTGCCTGCACGTGAATTTGCGTAAAATGACCCCGAGCCTAATCCGGCACTTGTCTCAGGTTATGCAAGCTACCCCGCTAATGATGTTGTGAGAGATTACAATTGCGACACACTAGAATAACAAGAGTTGGAGGAATTATTGTATTGAAGTGCTTTCTAGGTTGGTCTTGGCGTCTCGCTTACGGCTATCTCTCAACAGCTGTGTTGAAGCTGTAAGTCTCTACGACTCCGTTCACCACTCTTTCAGAAGCTCAATGCTATTGGACCTCGTCGATTCTACGACTCACAAATTTAGTCATGGCGCAGCAAGCACGCGTCTTGGTCGTTTTGGATCAGACAAAGCGTGTTCAACAGGGGAAGGCTAGAGCGAGGTGGAAGACGCAGGCTCGAGTATAAAGGAGGGCCAATTCCTATGAAGTGGCAGAGGTCCATCATCGTCTGGAATCAGGATCACCTCACCAGCCCCGCCTAATAATCCAAATTAGTCCGCTTCTCAAAGTGAATTCCACCTTTAACTCACCTCACTTCCTACTTCCACCTTTTTATCTTCATACACCTCGTCTCTCGCACCATTGCCCTTTCTACCTGTGTTAGTATCATCGCTGGACAGCTTCTTTACTTCGCAACGTCTCGTTCCACTGCTCCAGTTTGTTAGCACAACTCGCACTTAATCAGAAAGAACCATTGCATCGTCACCTTGTCAGCCCTTCGCACCTATTTGGGGGTTGCTACCACCTATATCGCAAGACTCCTCAATGTCAGTATACTCGACTCTTTTGCAGCTCGTTCAGCTACGTTCTTAAGTCCTCACAAGTATTGAGTACTACCGCGTGTCTCCCAGATCTTTGTACTTCCATTATACGGCATCGTGTCTCCCTATGTAAGCTCATTCATAAAGGGTCCTAGGCTTACACTTTGTGATAGTTGACCCTGAAGCTTCGCTCTCCTCCGGCATGGCTCGTAAATCGCTCAAGCGTGAGCCTACTACGGTTCAAGTGACCTCCCAAGATGATCTGGTCAGCTCTGGCGATACTATAGTCATGGACCAAGACGTGGCTATGACAAATGGACCCGTGGACGAGGGATATTGCCTGGACCAAGCAAATAAGAGACCTGGTGAGTTTCTTAGATCTTAGAAGTTATAATGGTACTTATCACCCATTGTTACCTAGGCAATACAAGTTCCGCCACCCTCTCTGCAACAATTGGGAAACCGTCTCCAAAAGACTCCTCACCCAGGATCGAACATGGGTTAGAGGTTCTGGGTCGCGGCGTGAAGGAACTAGTCCAGAGAGTTCAGTCACTTCGTCATCTCGGCGTAGAAGATCTGGTGCTTCCATTACCAAAGATAGTGGTCGTGGGTGACCAGAGCACTGGGAAGAGTTCCCTTATTGAAGGCATGAGCGAAATCAAGGTTCCTCGAAGTGCTAGCACTTGCACGCGCTGCCCCTTGGAGATCAATCTAACTGAGACTACTGAACAGCAATGGAGCTGCGAGCTCTTTCTCCACAAGAAATATGTCTACCAAGGTAATCTTGGGTCGGCTCGTCAGGCTGGGAGGAACACCGCGAAAGTTGAAGGCGCCACAAGAAATCGACCTCTAGGCCCTTGGGTTGAACAAGACAGCGAAGACTTACATTTTGCGTCTCTCACTGATAAAGCTAACGTGGTTGACGCACTTGAACGGGCACAGCTCGCGATACTAAACCCGGGCAGCTCCTACGAGAGGTACAAGCCAGGCAAGCCTCTTCAGCAGCGTGAATACCAGGTGAAGTTCTCACCTAATGTCATTCGTCTTGATATTTCAGGACCCGGATTATCCAACCTATCTTTCTATGACTTGCCAGGAGTCATCAACGTTACAGATAACACCGAAGAGGCGTATCTTGTGCCTCTTATTAGGAACCTCGTGAAAGAGTACATCAAAGCTGAGAATTGTATCAACCTCCTTGCTCTGACAATGACTCACGATGCTGTAAACTCTAGTGCTTTCGGTCTTATCAAAGAGATGAAGGCAGAGGCAAGGACAGTAGGATGTCTTACTAAGCCTGATAGAATGGATCCAGGGGAAGCACTTGACCAATGGATCCGCATTCTCCGCGGTGAAGAATACCAGTTGGGTTTTGGTTATCACGTGATCAAAAACAATCCAAACCCAGAGGTAGATCACGCAACTGCACGCATAGAAGAGGCTGCCTTTTTCAGGGAAAACGAACCATGGACGACAGCCCTGAACGCGTACAGCAACCGGTTTGGCACATTACAATTGCAAATCGCACTCTCTCAGCAACTGACCGCACAGATTCGCACGAGGTTAGTCTACCAACCAACAAAGTATTGTTCGAGCTCACCTCTTTACAGCTTGCCAGATATTATTGAAAAGGTCCAACAAAAAGCGGACGTCATCGAGGCAACGCTTAAAGGGCTGCCAGAGCCCCTGGATGGAAATCTTCCCGCAATTGTCTATGGCGAATTACTCAAGTTTGAAGGGAAAGTCCAAAAAAACATCGATGGGGGGTTGCAAGACAATACGTTTCAGAAACGCTGGCACTATCTGGCCTTAGAGTTCCGTAAGGTATTGGCCGACTCGCGTCCTGTTTTGATGTTGCCAAACACCTCTACGCCCAGACAAGGCTCTCGCGATACTCCATCAAGCGAGATGACAGGGACGCCAACCCCCGGCTCTGGGAGAGGAAACGTACCAGTGTTTAACGTCGATTCAGATTCTGAAGGTGATCACAAACCTAGCCCTGTTCAGCTTTCTGGGAGAAAGAGATCCCACCCCTCGACCCAGTCTACCCCAAGTAAATACTCACGCATTGTGCCAAAGCGCACTCGCGGGTATAGTATAACGTCCAGACGCTTTAGCCTTTCGGAAGTGCGTGATATCATCCGCGATGCATATACAGGACTTCCCAACCAGACTCACCCGAAGGCGATTGAGAGAATGATCAACCTTAGCCAGGAACATTGGCATGAGCCTGTAGAACACTTCCTCAATCAAATTCGGGAACTATGTCAGGCTATGGTGTTTGAACAAGTTCTTGAGGTCTTTGGACACCATCAACAAACCAAGTACTACGAGCAAATCCTGGGAATATGTGAGACATTCTTTGAGGAAGCTTTAGTGTACCAACGCCAGGTTTCTAAAGACATCTTACGCTGGGAGCTCTCCAAGCCCAATACACTCAACTCGGAAGCAATGAACATCGCTCGGGATAAAGCTCTGGCACTGCTCCAAGCTCGCCGCCGTGAAGTTCGTGGGAACGCTTACCTAGATGAGCAAGAAGCAAAGAGTGCCAAGACAACCACTGGCCAGGCTCGTATTGATAAGTTGTCGAAGTTGACTGATGATGGTAAATTGCCGCCAGACATGTATACACAGGAAATAATGGCTATGAGCGTGAGTTTGCATGGATGAAATTGAGACTATGAAGCTGACACCCCATCAAAGGCAGTAAAAGGTTATTACGAGTGCGCTTACAATAGGTTTGTGGACGTCCTATGCGCAAGCATTCACTGCGGTCTCTTTTCAAAGTGTCGTGATGAGATTGTAAACATGATGAAGAGCAGATTCGGTGTTACAGAAGCTGGTGGTAGGCTTCCTGATCAACAGTTGTTCTGTAAAGGCTAATATAAACAGCGACTGAGCGCCTTGTAATACTACTAGCGGCCAATCCCGAACAGGAACACCGTCGAGCGCAGCTCAAACGCGAAATGGAGACTATTCAGAAGGCTCAGGAGCATTTAGAGGGGCTGACTGAGGAGATTTGAGAAGCTCCTGGGAGTATGGCTTCCTTGGAGACGAGCATTCCCTTAGAGATGGGTTGATGAGCTTTATTTCGGTCGTTTCAGTAATTAGTATATATCGTCCGGCCATGATTGACACAGCGCATGTGTAGTATCTTGGTCTAGGGTGTCCTGAGATAGCCTGGATGTTAGATTGATGAACCATGTAGAGCAAATTGCTGTGAAAACCATTGGCGCATTCAGTGATACAAAGAGTTACTCAAGAATTGTAGGAAGATTACAATAATCCATAACATAGTCCAGTAGCTCTGCTTCGTGGACACAATTTAAGTGACTCTTTCCAAGTTTTGGAAACGCGTGACTCCTAGTTGCAAGTCGCGTAGAAATTGATTTTGAGAGGACAACCTCAGACCTGACTCATCCCCCCCAAACACTTATTTTGGACACCAAGATTGACGGACGAGAGCCTTATTCTGCCAAATAAGAACAATCAGCAAACATGGCTGACGGACAAGTAGCCCCTCACATGGCCAACTTACATCTGGATGAGCCTACGGGAGAGATGGTGAGGTAGGTTTCTTACTGCACAATCTCAGATCCATTGCTGAACGCGTGTAGCAAGAGCGAGCTCAAAAAGCGCCAGAAGCAGCGAGAGCTAGAGGAGAAGAAGAAGGCAAAGGCAGCTGCAGCTCCACCCAAAGCGGAGAAGAACCCTACGTCCGCTGAACAAGAAGAAGCTGACCTAACACCAAATGTATGTGGTCGTTACATTGAGACTTAGGCAACAGAGTACCATTGATACTGATATATGACCAGCAATACTTTGAAATTCGTTCGCGCCGAATCCAAGAGCTACGCAAGAGCCATGACCCAAATCCCTTCCCCCACAAGTTCGAAGAAAACACAGATTTACGAGAATTCCTTAAGGAGCATGACAAGATCAAAACTGGAGAGCACCTCAAAGATGTTGATGTTAGACTCGGTGGTCGTATATACACCAAGAGAGTCGCGGGGCCCAAGCTTGTCTTCTATGATATCAGGGCAAAAGGTGTCAAAGTCCAGGTCATGTGTCAAGCCCAGGAGGCTTCGGGCTCCAGGTCATTCGAGCAACAGCACGAGCATCTACGAAGAGGAGATATCATTGGTGTCATTGGCTATCCTGGGCGAACAGCTCCACGCAATAGACCCGAGGGCGAGCTCTCAATATTTGCCAGGGAAGTCATACTCTTAACGCCATGCCTACACCAAATTCCCTCCGAACATTATGGCTTTAAGGATCAAGAGCAGAGGTTCCGCAATCGGGCCTTGGACCTGATAATGAACAACAATGTTCGTGACGTATTCGTTACACGCCATAAGATGGTCAAGTACATTCGACAATTCTTTGATGATAGAGATTTTGTCGAAGTGGACACTCCCATGATGAATGCTATAGCCGGAGGAGCTACGGCCAAGCCTTTTATTACCCATCACAACGATCTCAATATGGACCTCTTCATGCGCGTTGCCCCCGAATTATATCTGAAGCAGTTGGTGGTTGGGGGCTTAGAGCGAGTCTACGAATTAGGAAGACAATTCAGGAACGAGGGCATAGATCTGACTCACAATCCCGAATTCTCGACCTGCGAATTCTACCAGGCTTATGCGGATGTCTACGATGTGATGGACATGACGGAGGACCTTGTCTCAGGTCTTACCAAGCACGTCACCGGCAGTTACGAGACTGTTTTCCATACGCAAACTGGCGAGAAATATGAGGTCAACTGGGCTAAGCCTTGGAAGCGAATCGAAATGATACCTGCTTTGGAGGAAGCCTGTGGGGAAAGGTTCCCACCAGGTGAGGAGCTACACACGGCAGAAACCAACGATTTCCTCAAGCGGATGCTTAAGAAGACCAGTGTCGAGTGTTCGCCACCACTTACAAATGCCCGCATGCTGGACAAGCTAGTTGGCGAATTCATCGAAGAGAAATGCATCAACCCTACCTTCATTACCGGTCATCCCCAGCTGATGTCACCACTTGCAAAATACCACCGCAAGATCCCTGGTTTATGTGAACGTTTCGAAGCCTTTGTTTGTAAGAAAGAGATTGTGAATGCCTACACGGAGTTGAACGACCCGTTCGACCAGCGTCTACGCTTCGAAGAGCAGGCCAGACAGAAGGCACAAGGAGATGACGAGGCGCAAATGGTCGATGAAGCGTTCTGCACCGCGTTAGAGTATGGATTGCCGCCTACAGGAGGCTGGGGTATGGGCATAGATCGACTGGTTATGTTTTTGACGGACAATTACAGCATCAAGGAGGTGCTTGCTTTCCCTTTCATGAAGGATGAGCAGGGTCAGGGCAAAAAGCTGGCGGCTGAAGAGGTGGGTATAAAGTCAGGGATTGAGGGGTCGGGACCCTCTAATTCGCATAACTCGAGGGACCTCTTGGTCTCATCTCAAGAGCTGGCCAACGCTCAAATAGACTCTGCGTGAGGTCTCTTGTCTATTATACCAAGGAGTGGAAAATGCGACTCGGCAACTGTTAAGCCGCTTGGGCATGCTCTTAAGATTGTCAATGAACATTCAGGAATTGACTGCACAGATCAATTATCCGAATATGTAGCAGGTATGAGCTGATCTTGCATCCTTAAGTTGATAGACTTTAAGACATAGTTCAGCGCAAATAAAAAAGTAGCATGTACACTGACGTCACATAAGGCGGTCGAGTCGGACTGCACATGCGTTCACGCTTTACTGCTCACCTGATTATTTAGTGGCAAAGAGGGTAGCAAGCGGTGTTACGATGGTAAGGGATCACCCACCAACCCTTGACGTTACGGCAGCGATGAGTTCGAGCAGACCACATAGGCCGGAGCGTGACAAAAAAATCATTCGCCTCATTGTATGGAGATTTTGACGATACAATGCCTTCGCCTTCAGACTTTCGACAATAATGTCAACGATGCAGGACACTTGAACCTGTACGGTAGGTTGCCACAAGATATTTTTTGCACCAGAGATGAGACCTATTGCCTAAATTTAGGCATGAAACAACTTTGGCCTCAGCTTTTAGATGAATAACGTGAAGGTCACCACCCAGAGCCGTAAGCACCTATTAGCAGCTCTGAAACCTGTTTGACTATACTGGAGCTTATCTTGCTAGTTGCTCACCGTCTTTTTGTCCTGACCGGTATGTGAGGCCGGGACCTTGGTTGTGGTTTGATCTATTGGCACATTCACTTCGATATACAGTAACTTCATTGCGCTAATGCTCCGTCAATTGTGCTGCCCAATGTATTCCCCACAACCTTCACGTTCTTCCGAATATTACATTGTGGACTCATGATCAGGCGTCTACATGTACGCCTTTCATGTGTAACGGAATGATCAACAACCCCTCAACTTCAACACAAAGCACGTAGTGATGACACTTATTTTTGTTTACTCGCATCTCACTTTCCCTTAGAGAAAGGTCTCCCTTAAGTACCACACTTCCTTTCCACCTGCGACGAACCTCAAGGGTAATAAGTCAACACCGCAACACAGATTCCACCGGCCATCACCTGGAACTCAAACCTCATCCTAGTCATGGCATTGGCGAAACATAGGACATTCAGAGAGGTCATTGCACATACGGCGAAGTGCGAAAAGTGTGGCAGGCATAACAAATCCATCCTGTACAGATGCATTGAATGTTCTTTTCCCATCTGCACTCCCTGCTGGAACGCTGAGGGCGGCACCGGAAGACATAAGAATATTCCAATTACGGAGTCGCCGGTGATACTGCCACCCCACCCTCCCAACAAAACCAAGAAGAAGGATAAACCAGCTACGAGAATCGCGAGGCCGAAAAAGAATGTTGTTGTCTCCGATAGTGAAACTGATGATGAAATAATGCCCGATGCAGCTGCTAAGAATGAGCAGCCGAAGACGCAAAGCATGAGTATGCAACTAGATCATACTGTGGCGTCCTCCAATGATGAAAACTCTAGAGAAGTGCACACCGCGATCACCAAAGATGCCCCCGACGCATTGACAGGTTTGCAGTATTCCGAAGACGTGATTAGAGCCGCTGATTTGCTCCTCGGATTCTTCCACGCGGCTGACACGCCAACATCTGCCAGCAGTACCACATCTTGCTCGACTAACAATGGTCTCGCTGCGGTCCTTGACGCGACAGGAACGATCGACAGGCGGCCAGATCCGTCCTCCACGCAGCAGAAGCCTTTAGCGAGTCTTACGTCCAATCCTGCTGCGCGTCTGTATGATCTTAACAAGCGCTATTCACGGGACGACCATCCACCTTTGGTGCCTGAGAAGAGACACGATGACGTTGATATGAACGATTACAGCTCAGCTTCTAGCTTCACACCGATAAACGCTCGCAAAGAGATAGTCAGACCTAGGGTATGTGATCTTCTCCCCAATCTCAAGAGCTTGAAAAGTCTGGCTAAAGCTAGGAAGGAAACGAGGAAGAGCCCCAGTGACCGGTTTATCCACAGCAGGCGATCCGAGAGGCCTAGAGAAGCTACAAACGATGACAGGATTGCACGCGGAATGAAGACACCAGACAACAGGTATGAAGAAAGCGACAGTGATGTCGAGATCGTTGGCGCGAGAAAATTGAGGCATGTTGAGCCAAGTTTTGGATACGGAAACGAGAATGCGGATGGCAGTGAGTGGGAGATCACTGATTTCGACATGTTGAACAAAGCTAATTCGATTCAGGCCGATACCAAGGCAGACCATAAGCTCACAAGACCGAGCATTTTCTTGAAAAGCGGTGCCGCCAGCACAACAGCGCCAGCAGAAAAACCGTCAGGTGGCCGATAATCCAATTTTGAGAATTAAGAAATGCATGCGAGACTGATATTGGATATTGAAATCACAATTTTATGCAGCCAACCAAGTTGCATCCTCTAGAAAGGACAGCATCTATTGAGAGCATTGCACAACCAGTATAGAAACTATCAAATCAGGCTTGGGTATAGAACCTCTCATCTTGTAGCTCTACACCCAGATAGGCCACGAACCACTGATCCAAAGATTGACTACTAGAACAAGTTAAAATTTCCTCCTATCATCATCTAAAGGTGTCACCCATTCCCGCGAGCATCGTAGTGGCCAGGTTACATCATACTCCTTTTCAAAATCTTCTTAATCTTCGTCCAAAGGCTATCCTTTACTACATGATCCCACCCGTCAGCCCACCTCTGCCAACAGAGCAGGGAATCAATACATACATGGTTTCTCCCCCATACTAATCCGTCTCGCATTCTCAATATCTCTCTTCTCCTTCTCCTCAGCCTCAAGCCTCCGCTTGGTGGCCTGATAATTGTCGTTGTCAGCCTTGTTCTGCGGGGAGGAACGGGCACCGGGGCCGACCCAGCCTGAGGACATGGTGTGGTCTTCTGGAAGCGAGGATGTGGAGACCCGAGGGTGTTTGATCCTTTTTGTTGAGTGGGTGGACCTGCTGCGGCGTGTGGAAGTGGGGTGTGAGGCTTCCTTTGGGGTTGGTATCAGATAATGTATGGATTCTTGAAGGTATGGAACTTGATCTCAGGAGAAGAGGAAAGGCCAAGATATTGGCTGTTTTTATAGAGAAATGGACAAGCGAATTTGTACCTATGTACATGCAACAAGGGATATTACATAATTGGATGAAGGGAAGCTGCACCGCACATTACAGAAGCATGGCCTACATTCCAGTACTTACACCGTACAATAATCTGATGGCTCCCAGAGTAGGCATGACCTACATCTACACTGCCTCAGCTAAAGCCTGATGTCGCGTGGTAATGTATTGCGGGAATTTATTGTCGTTCATTCTAGGGAACTTTCCCTGCATCTAGCACCGGAAAGTCGGCGCTTTAGCATAGAGAGGGGGGGGGAAGAGAGCTTGCAAATGGTACTCTATTAATATCCCGATCACCAACATTGCAGATTCAGCCTTCTTCTGGAGAGAGAATTATATTGACTAAAATGCCTCAAGACTACCACGGGATCAACAGCATCAAATCGGAACTTTCTGGGAGGAAACAGTACAAGTAGTGCGGGGCCGCAAGCTCCCCCTCCTCTCCTAAATATAGACCCTCGCTTCCAGCTTTCAAAGACGGGTACACCCGCGGCGATCGTCGCCTTGATCTGATAAGATCTACTCGTACAGACCCTTGACTGACGCGCATCTTGCACGCTGCCTGCAACAAACACCTCAAACCTCGACACCGCCTCCACATCTACCCTCCATCCTTCACGCAACTACTCTAAAGATGGCTTCCTACGAAGGTACACATCTCCCTTTCTCCCTTCAGAACCACCATTAACCCTACCATCTTCCTTTAGTCGAGCACAACGTCCCCACCCCAGCCCCCCACCTGTCCC
>NAPT01000388.1:0-27519 GCA_002927785.1 Cladonia uncialis
CAAATCCACACCACCCCCCCCCCCCTCGCCCCCGCCCCCGCCAGAAGTCTCCGGAAGAAGAAGCTGCTGATACAGAGGAGGAGGACCAGTCGGCGGGGACAGCTGACGCTGACGATGAACTTGATGGCAAAGAAGACCCTGTCGACCTTTTAATGCCCTACTTGACCGTTTCCGACTACCCTGTCGCTGTGGCCTCCGAGCATTCCAACCAAGTGAATGCTAGAAGATACGGTGCCGCCAACATCAATGCTTTCGCGAAGATCTGCGGCTGCGAGTGGACATACTATGTACTGGAGACCCACGTCTACTTCGGGCGCTCCCCGGAACCGCAGGCAAGGCAGAGCACAGGACCTGCCGCTGATTCCACTCAAGAGAACGCCGATGACCAGCCACCGATCGCGATTGATCTGGGTCCAAGTAAAGTCGTTTCGAGGACTCACGGCGAGCTAAAATACAGTCACACGGACGACGCATGGCACGTCCACTGCTACGGGCGCAATGGCATTCGAGTCAATGATAGGTCACTGAAGAGAGGAGAATCGACGCCCATAAACAGTGGAACTGTGATTGCAATTGCCGGGACCGAGATGATCTTCATAGCTGCAAAAGGGAAGCCTGAACTCCACCAGATGTTCATAGACAGGATACTTGCACCTCCGAACAATGAAGGTGTCGACGAAGAATTGGGTAGCCGTCATCCTCAACCTGCTCCTGACGGCCCACAACCAGCGCTTCAAAACGGTTATACTACTTCCTCTGATTATCCACCCCCCCCGGATCCCTATTACGGTGGGCGACCACCGATTGCTCCTGCACCGGCCAATATGGCCCGGCCTGTGACCCCAGACCCTTCGCCGCCTAAGCGTCCGAGCACAGCGTCGGCCAAGAAGCGGTCGCCTGGGTACAAGCGTGGAATCATGATGGAATCCACGGAACAAATCGACTACTCCGTGGACAGCTCTAAAGATCTCAAGCCCGGCTGTAGCTACGCCACACTGATAACCTGGGCGATTCTCTCCACCCCTGAAGAATCTCTCAGCTTGAGCGGGATCTATACGTGGATCAAGGCGCGTTACGCTTACTATCGACTCACCAGTTCTGGGTGGCAGGTAAATACTAACCCTTTCCTACACGTTTCAACATGGGGGCTAACATGTACCAGAATTCAATACGCCACAACCTTTCCCTCAGTCAAGCATTCGAGAAGGTCGCCCGACGTCCAGATGAACCAGGCAAAGGCATGAAGTGGCGGATAGTCCCGGAACATCGCGAAGCAACGATCGCAGCAGCGCGGAAGAATGCGAGCAAAGCTGGCGGACGTATTTCATCGGCTCCAGATTCACCAGCCGGACACGCATCATCCAGCGGCTTCCTTCCAATTGTTAATGGTCACATGAAAAGCTCTCCCAATGCGCGCACGCCACCACTGTCATCGTACCCGCCGTCGCAGCAGCCATCTTTCACCCCAACCCGTGGTCCTCAAATGCCATATCCAGCCTACGCACCGACTCAAGGAACCCATCCAGTACTTTCTGATGAAACATCGCCAATGCCAACACGTCGCGCTAATGGCCATCTGACAGCTATGGACTCATCCCCCACACTAACTTCGGGAGCCTGGGCCCATGATCAGCCAATCCAAACGCCAGCGCCGAGGCCATACAACCTCACTGTCCCTGCGCCCAACACTGCCAAGCTTCCCACGAGCCACATGCCCGACAGCAGCCCAGCGCCGTTCTGGAAGTTCCCTGGTTCAGGAATCAACAGCACCCCCGCTAATTCTTGGCCTGCACTTAGCCCAGAGAAGAACGGGGATGCCAATGACAGAACGCTAGGCGTGCAAAGCAGTAGTCCACCTCCAGCCACAAATGGAGTCGATAGCCCCACGAGGAGATCGGGTCCAAAGAACAGCTTCACGAGCAGCCAGAACGTGAATGGCAATGGACTTGGCCCTGGCGAAGACGAAGATGGCGGTATCGATATTACGAAGTAAGTACAACTACAACCCTTTAGACTGGAGTCTCTCTAATACCGTATCAGGGGCTTCACGAACATTAGCTCCTACCATCGCCAACGCAGCAACGTCGGTACAAACGGAGTCAACTCATAGATTCTGCTCCTCTTGAGCCATGATCACGCTTATCACGCCGCACTGCACCACGACAAATCAGACTGAATGATCTACGACGGCGAGAGGCAATAACGTGGGCCGGCTTATTTCCACCTTGCATTCAACATTATTCCTACCCTCATCTTATTCTTGCTTTTCTTGTTCGTCCATTCGCTTCTCGTAAATACTCGCTCCGACGCTTCTATCGCTTCATTCACCATATCTCCCTGCGCACAATTTCCTCTTGCGCGGGCGAGAAAATAGGGATGGAGTGCTCTTACTACTTACTACTCCTACTACGGAGAGGCGTTTCATTACTCCCTCTTCTTCGCACGGCAGGGAGACGTTCTTCAAATTTCTCGCGATCAAAGATACTTCCTTCGTTTACAATCGGCGGTTAGACATCTGTCTGGATAGGGTTGGATGGAAAAATTGATACGTATTCTCTCAAAATTCAACGGGCGTACGAAAGAGGAGGAATAGTTCCTCTTCTTTCTACTTGATCTAGATTGGGCGTGGAGGAAATTGTGAAAGGTGGTCTGTCGTGTGGGCTTGGGTTTTAGATGTTTTATGATCAGACAGACAATGCAATCGATCGTTTTATCATACCTACCTACGTACTACTTTTGGTGTCTGATCTTCGAGTTTGATTTCTATGCGTAGTTTTCTTATCTGGAGATTTGGTGGTGTGATGATATGTAGAGTCGGAGATCATGTTTCTGTATGGTAGAAGTGGGTTTATGGAAAACTAGGTAGCTATGTAAGAATATCTTCTATCCCCTGCAATAGTGCAGACTATGGAACAGCTCAGATGAAGCACAATCAGCACAGCTTTCCCCATCAAAGCTCCCGTGTCTATCAAGTTCCCTGCCTCAGCCAAGCTCTCATGCATGTCAAGTTCCCTGCCTCAGCCCCTTGCACAAACCACTCATATGGTGAAATATTCCTCATCCACCTCCAACTCCGCTAACCTCTTCTTCGTCTTCTCAGCCAACTTCTTCTTCTTCGGCAACTTCTTCTCTGGCAACTTCACCCCTCCCTCCTCCTTATCTTTGCCAAACTCAATCACGTCTCCTTCCTTCCACATACGTGTTTCCTGCTCATCATTTCCCCATCCACCCCTAAGATGTGGTGGCACGTAACCGTCTCCTTTGTTCGTCGTATCCACCATCTCCTTCATTGTCTTCTCATTCGCGGCGTGGAACTTAATCTCTCCTTTCCTCTCCACGCTGTCCTTTAGAGATGTGAACGCCTCTTCGTACGCACTGTTACCAAGACCTTTCTTCCAATCGTTCGAGTATATCTTCTCCGCCCTATCCTCAGCTTTCTGCCCATGTCTCATTCCCTGGTCGAACGCTTGTTTGTCCTTCTTTTCGTTGAGGCTACGGAGCGGAATGGCAGCGCCGCCGTCACCACCTTCTTCGTCCGCGATCTCCCATTCTTCGATGTCGTCGATCAAACGAGCTCGCGCTTCTGCGGCTGCGGCATCTAATTCCTCTTGTTGTGGGATGGCCTTCGGATTGGCTGTCAATGCGGCGATGGACAGACCTATTAATGCTTCCATAGTGTAGCCCGCATCGTTACCAGCATTGTGTAAGTGCCAGCCCGTCAGCCCAAGTTCGAGGAGAACGGCTCCAAGGCTCGGAGTGTTTTGCCCGTGCTTCATGGCCTTGAACAGGTTGGTCGTGTCAATGGCTTCAACTAGGTTAGGTAGATTGGTCACATCGTAGCCGATCGTCTGCAGATATTGAATGTCCGATTTGATATCGTGACCCACTAGAATGATGTTACGCTTCTGTTGACTGTCGTTGAGTGGCTGTAAGTATTGACCCAGTAGCTGCTGGTCATATCCGTACCTTCCAATCGTACGACCGTCTGCCGGAAATGGGGTATATTGGCCTGGCGCTGAGAAAGGGTGACGGAAGCAGGACGCAACAACCTGTGGCGCGTTGAAGCTTGAGATCCATTCGCTAGTTCCAAACCTTTCTAGGAACTTGTCAGGGCACCCGGAAACGTGTACCGAGTTCGTAAGATGAGCATATTCTTTAACCCTGAAGTGACGAGCTCGAATTTTTTTCATCCACTCAACTCCACCTTCGCCAGGAGGAGTGTTGACAAGGTCGGTTGTGTCCAGCGTTGATATGCCGATTTCCGTGATCTGTCGTTGGTTTTTCTCGTAGGCTTCGACATCGACACAAATGAAAATTACGCTGTGATGGAACGGGTAGGGAGCAGGGTCCGTCGGTACTAGCTTGGGTAGTTTGATGCCTGCAGCCTTTTCGTACGCTGCTTGCGCAGCTTTGGCTTGCTCCCAGGTGAGGTTTGGATTAGCGAAATACTCATCCTTGTTTACGGTCCCACGAGGCCGTATACCAAGATAACATTGACTTCTCTTCAGCTGTGTACACCACGCTTTCTTTGTGATTACTCGGTCTCTTCTCTTCTTCTCCTTTGCGGCTTTATTCTTATTCTTCCCTGCCAAGATGGCTTCTTCCATTTTGCGCCGGAAAGCTGGAAATGAGCGGTCGTCCACTTCCTGTGGTTCTTCCACAGCTTTTCCGGGGGCAGGTATCATTGCTTCAAGGTCGTCAAGGCTACAATCGTTGTTAAATCGACCCAGATAGCGTGGCCGTGGGATGCCTTCTTCAGTGAAGCCAATGTCGAACCCAGATTGATACCAAACCTCTGGAAAGCTGGCGTAGACTCCCAAGGTCTGGTAGATTTCTACGAACAGCGCTTCTACTTCCGACTTCGGGATGAGTAGAAGTGGCTTCGGAGAGGAATCTAAGAGTGTGCGGATATAGTAGCTGGGAATGTTAGCTAGAGACTGTTGATGGAAATGACAATGAAAGGTGCTGAGTGAAAGTGACGAAGACAGCAAAAATGCGATGTTCGATTACTGTGGTCATGAACGGTGTATTGAAAATGCTCCCGGGGATGAGTCATGGTGGGAGGTCGAGTGAGCTATCTTGAGGTGTGCGCGCTGGAGCAGTGTCACGGAACACAGGCTTGGGTGGGGCAGGTTCGACTTACATTGTCCATCCCCGATTCCTAAATTCGCCAAATGCGAAATACTTTTGAGCCACTTTCTCAGAGTCATCTCCGCGTAAGTACTTGTACGGATATTTGTTGACTGCGGCAAATGGGCAGAATCTTTCCTGTTCCCCTGCTAGCTGACCCACTTTCATTTCCGACATGTTGATGAGGTGATGATGTAACAATGACAGGTTCTAAGTGAGTTAAAAGTCTCAACATGAAAGTGGGGGAGACGGTTGAAGAAGACAAGCTCAATTGCAGTAGGAGGGTGATTGACACGAGGCACTGGATGGAGGAATTGCAGGAAAGAAGTGTTGCACTTGAATGTTTAAGTAATCAATTTAGACGCGAAATTCACAACCATGCATGTCTGCCATATCGAAAATTCACTGGCTAGATTCCAGAATGGAAGCTGCGAGGGTTGTTCATGTATGAGTTAATGCCCGTTGATACGGCAGCCGAGACATCTACGAAATTGGAGATGTGATGAAGCTCACAGGGCAATAACATTTACCTTTCCAACTATCATTTAAGGCGACGCAAAGACAGTGGAATTTTCAGGTGGCCAGTACACTGCCATATATAAGTCTTATATTCACACGTCCATGGATTCAGTAGGATGTATGGGACTCGGCTGTCGAAAAGGCAGCTACGCTTCACTAGTGGACGCCAAGAGATATCAGCCTTACGGCTAGCATCCGTTCACCTTTCACGTCCTGCAGCTGCACGACGCAACACCAGCTCAAGTATCCTGCAACGCCATCATGGCACCCGGTATGGAGGTAATGACGGCAGACCCTCCCGAAGATCCAGATGCTCAACATACAGTCACCGACTTCCTCGACTACACTGAGTACCTTCCCTCTGATCTCGTGCGTTCCCTCACTCTCATCGGCAAGCTTGACAAGTCCTACCTGGGAGCTGCTGGCGCAGTACACAACCTGACTAAGGAATATGGATCTCTACCTGAGCTACCCTCTAATGAGAGACGCAGCACTGAAGACCTTCGGCATGAGATATCTCATCGTTTGGACCACGCGATCAGCTGTCGCGAATCAGCTTTTGGCGAAGCAACACGTCTGTTCGAGATGGTGGATCGGCACTACAACCGTTTGACCAGTATCATTACCAAACTGCATGCTCTACCAAAGCCGCCCTCAAGGGATCCTACACCCGTACCTAGATCTCCTCAAGCAACTCGGAAATCGCCTCCTCCACGTATTACTCTACGACTTGATGGAGCAAGAGCTGCGGCCTCTGCAGGCAGATCTTCTGCCAAACCTGAAAAGCGTTACCGAAGCCGAAAAGTCACGGTGCCTGGCGAGGTACTTCCGCCCCCGAACCCAGATTCTCCACTTGCACTCACAGACTCGGACTGGGAGTCGGCCCCGCCTTCACCCATTCCAATGCCTACATCTCGCGTTGGAGGTTCCCGCAAGCCAGCGCGTATAAGGGCGCCCAAGCCTCCCAAATTACCGAAGATAAAGATACCGAAACCGCCCCGACCGCCTCGTGTGCCAGGCCAAATAGGAACAAATGTACACAGCTCCGTTGCTGGCATATCGACGAGTAATGCTCTGTCCCTACTGACTCCTCCCCCGCCAGACCCTAAGCCAGGTAGTAAGCACGCACCTTGGATGCGACTCACAGAATGGGAGATGGCGAAGCTACGAAAAAGGATGAAGAAGAACGCCATTTGGACACCGAGTGAGACGATGATAAGACGCGAGTTGAATATAGCAGACCGGGGGCCTGAAAATTACCGGAAAGCAATGAAGCTTGCAAACGAGCGTGGGGAAGAATTTCTTGACGAAGACGATATTGCACATGCAGAACCAGGACGACCATTGTTGCCAGGCGAGATAAGTGTAGATAAGTTGGGATTGGGGGAGTCGGCACTCGAGAACAGGGGAATGAAGTTGAACGAAGCTAAGAAGCAGAAAAGGGAAATATTGGCACGTGAACGAGCAGCGGAGCTGGAATCTGAAGCTCAAAAGTTAGGCAGTCTTGGAAGTACATTCAAAGAGCTATTCTCCAAGCCGCCGTCTACGCCAGCAATCCCAGCGATACCCGCGATCCCTAGTCCCCTATTCACTACTACTTTCTCTATGCCTAAGGATCCGTTCAAGGTGAAGAGCGTGCAGAGAGAAAAAACGAAAGACCCTAGCAAATCCTCTGCAAAGAAAAGGAAGCGAGATGAGGAGACTCCCAAGTCGGACATCTCTTCTAGACCCGCTGAGTCTAAACCTGCTGAGCCCAAGCCCGCTGATACTGCCACCTCACCGGTGAAGCCATCCTCCAAGAAGCGTAAGACAGAACAGCCTCGGCCTGCACCAATCGCCGTAACAACAGAAACAGTCACAACAACCGTGCCTCTCGCTGCGCCGGCTCCATCACCACCCAAATCCACCACACGAAGATCCAGGCCCGCAACGCCCGCAACGCCCGTCATGCCAGCCCCAGAAAAACCCAAAACCGTTACAACGCCCAAAACCACTGCAACCTCTACCGCAACCTCATCCCGTCCTCGTCGCGTCTCCTTAACCTTGAAAGGTCCCGCCGAGCCACCTCCCCAAGAACTCCCTCAACCCTCCTCCCCTCGCACCGCCACCCGCACAACCTCTCGCCGCGCCTCCGTCGAGAAATCCCAACCGCCACCAACAACGCGCGACCATACACGCCGCAAGAGCGCCACACC
Source organism: Cladonia uncialis (assembly GCA_002927785.1). Taxonomy (NCBI): domain Eukaryota; kingdom Fungi; phylum Ascomycota; class Lecanoromycetes; order Lecanorales; family Cladoniaceae; genus Cladonia; species Cladonia uncialis. The sequence goes on from NAPT01000388.1 coordinate 7,845, forward strand.
TGCTCCCCTACCCAGCCCTGTCCCCGTTGTCACCGCCGCCGGTCGACGAAGCAAGCGACCCGCCCCTGGCCCCGTCATCGAAAGTCAGGAGGAAGGGCCCGCAGTAAGCGTGGGGAAGAGGACGCATGCGCCGAAGAAGAGGGGTGAGAGGAAAGCGGGTGATGGTTCGAAGGACAAGGAGAATGCGATGAAGGTGGAAGAGGTGGCTGCGGAGGAAATTGATCCTGATGAGCCGAGGTATTGTATCTGTGGGGATGTGAGTTTTGGGGATATGATTGCTTGTGAAAATGAGAACGTGAGTTTCAACCCCACCTTTTGCGCACAGCTAGGAATGTTTTTGCTCCCAATTTGCTGACATATTTGGGGGTTACTGTAGTGCGAGAAAGAATGGTTTCATTTCGATTGCGTGGGATTGAAGGAGTCACCCCCTAGACGGCAGAAATGGTATTGTCCTGATTGCAAGGCTAAGCTTGGGAAGAAGTAACCTTACTCTATTGACTTTGTAGCCGACATGTGGCGTATTACATGCTAGCAGGTAGGGTTAACGGTATGATTGCGAAGGGACAATGGTTCATACTGCATTTATGTACGATACGAGATATCTGTTCTTTCGGCCAGCTCCTAGTCTTGTGTATTACTAGCCTTGAGGGCTGTATCACAGACAGACGGAACACTCCAGGACGTGTGTTATAATCTCTAAAGATGAAAACAACCTGAGAATTCCCCTTTGTCTTGAGTGTTTTCTACCTTACGCGGTAGCGATAAGACACTCTCGCACCGTCTGCATGCCCTTACCCTGTCTCCCCTCCACCTGGCTAAATCCGAAATCGTTTATTCCCCAGAACGTAAAGACGTTGCGATCGTGCCACAGAGACGTCTAATGAGTGTAATGCGCTGGACTTCTCGAGCACTTCGCCTACATAAAGAGAATGATAATAAACATTTCCATTGAGTACACTCGCACAACAGCTAATTATGCTGCCACAATTCTTCATACGTAGTCAGAGCCCGCATCCCTTTCCACGCCTCGATAAGTCAGACTACTCATACCATTTATTACAGTTAGCATTGGCAGCTTGAGGTAGGTAGCCATTGACCTCGCTGTTCCGCATGCCTTTTTCCGACGTCGCGCGATGAAGCCAATGTTGAGTCAGGACCGTCAGTCTCGTAACTGAATTGACTCAGAAGAGATGTTGTAATGTACTAGGACATAAGAGTGATGGAATAGCCTCCCATATTTACTGTTCATAGGTCATGGAGTAAGGACGGTTTGCGTGCTGGTACACAGAGAGTAGAATACGTATTTAGGAGGGAGGTAGAGCGGAAGGGGATAAAGAGGTCGAGGGGGTAAAGATTGAGGATGAATCAATTGTTTAATGAGCTGTGCTTCGAGTGTTTTGAAAATCCGTAGATTAAACTTACAGCTCAAGAGCCTCACTAGAACTAGAAGGTCTGACCTCGCTCGCCCCGAGATCCGCGACCCGAGACCCCGCCCCGAGCAGCCTACGGGGCTGATTCCTTCCCGCGTCGAGCTCTAGGAATCTCCCGGAGGTGATAAGGAAAGTTAATAACTTGTAAGCGCTAGACCTCTCTCAGGATGCACCGGTCAACACGCCCTGCTCGCTCCACGAGGCTCCTTACCTCGCTGCTCCCACCGGCTACCCCAATGTGTGGATCGAGGGACACGATGGAGAATTTGGTGTTTATCATACTTCATACCAAGATCTCTAAAGAGACTCTATGTGTGCAGAGAGATGTGCTGTGCAACACTCTCCAATTCTGGGGATGCAAGGATTCTAGACTTGGAAAGCCATGATGAGGCTTGCATAATTGTCCTACCCAATGCAGCCACCAGCGCCTAATCGCTGAAGAATACGACGGAAGTAAGATTTTAGCCCGGTACTCCAGCTGATAGATACCGGATGTTGTCACACGCTCATTGACAACGCAACTCTCCATTAACAACCAACAGCAAACTGGCCATCGTACTTTCAGCGTCGCTTGATGGATAGTATCAACTTTGATACCCTGTCTTCTCAGCCGGGGCTGTTTGTGCCCACGACAGACCCTGGCAACCCCTTTTTTGAGATATGGCGCGATGGATCCGAGGTCAGCCTTGCGCAAGGATGTGGGCAAGATATTCGCTGAGCCATATGTACAGCACGTGGTAAGAGAGGGATACCTCCCAGACAGACAGGTTGAAGCATGGGTAAATCAAAGCGTGAGTGCTTCATTCTGGGACCCTCGACTCATCTAAGTTGCTGTGCAGGGGAGATTTGAGATCTCTTCAGCATCGAAGGGTAACGTATGCCGCGATGGGATTCGTCTCATGTGCGTGTCTTCTGTGCCTTGTTCGATGGAGAGTGGCCTCATGTGCGTGCTACAGATTTGGTCGCCCTCGACCTCCCGTGGGGCGAACTCCATCAGGAAGACTTCACGATCACGGCCATTTTTATCCCTTCGTTGTTCCATTTAAACGTGCTACCTTCAATATGCTTTTGGATCGCTGTAAATTTTCGCAACGGATTTTGGACTTGAAAGAGCATCGCGCTGTTGCAAGCCATAGTGCCGATTTTGTTGTACAGGACAACAAATCCGGTTCCGTCAGTATCCAGAGTCTGCTGCACATTTTACTTTCTACATTTGAAGTCTATCTGCATTGACTAATGATTGTAATCCGTACATAAGGTTTCTTAGGATTGATACGCATCCACAATGACACGGCGATCATGATAGCATATAGCTACGATGCCAACACTGGTACTACTACCGGACTCGTCTTGCAGGCGGACGAATTCGAAGTGAAGACTATCAAAGAACACATCATTTACCACAAAGCATTTACAGGTCACCAACTGCTATTGCGAACCATTATCACAGACATGAGCCTGATGCTATGTGTAGAGCATCTGGCGGATGCAAAGCAGGATGTGATGGATATCGAGCACAGCACGGGCCAACACATATGGGATAATTACAACACTAGAGACGAGAAACCTAAACCTGACGTTGAGCTTTCCAGGGTAGCGCACGGAGCGAAAATTCTAATTGCGGCAGACTGCCGCAGGATCGAAGCTGTTTCGGTTTGGATCGACCTTCTACTCGAACGCTTAATGCTAGATCAGACAGATTCTGCCAGTGCGAGATTGATGCTACAATGGGTACGAAATATGAAGACACAGGCTCAGATGGCAAAGTTCGACGTCGATTTGAATGCGAAGAGAGCGGAAAACCAGGTTGGCGCTGTAAGCAATGCCTATTCTTCCCCTGCGATATTCCGCCTCCGGATGTTCTCTAAGATACATCAGGTTTATAACCGATTCGCACAACGAGATAATATTACAACCCAGAAGATATCCGAGGCCACCAACCGTGATTCTGCCGCCTTGAAGTCTCTTGCGGTACTTGGCGCCGTTTTCTTCCCCGGCACATTTGTCGCTGTGAGTTGTTCTACTTCGAAACTCAATAGAGAGCGTGTAATAACAGATCGCTGCTTCCTAGTCGCTGTTCTCCATGCCTAGTCTCAACGGACAGCCCTTTTGGATGTATTGGGTAATCACAACACCTTTGACTTTCGTAGTCCTGGGTGTTTGGGTATTCTGGACCCATTGGCGGGCTGAGAGCGTGAAGGAGCGAGAGCTGAAGTTGGATGAAAAGGCTATTGGATGATATCCATCATGCTTCTTAGTTTCATGCCTGGAACTCCAATCCTGGCAGTAGAGTAATAGGCATCCTATGAAATAGACTAGGGCCGAATTCGCAGATTTTAATCAAGATACATCGAGTTCAGCACATCTACAATAAGTTATAACGAATCAGCTCCTTCATTCTCCCTCAGCTCTCGTCCTCGCAGGCGTGCGCTTCTCGGTCACCTCTTAAAGCTGAGCCTTGCTCCAGAATGACTTCCGCCTTTCGTGATAACCCGGTCACCCTTTGTTGTTACCTTGATCAAGGTCTATAAGCCTGGTGTAGAAGCTCCTTGAGTCGAATTTTCGGCATCCAAATACGGGTATTATAATGTCCAGTATGCGTTCAAGATACGTGCCACAACATAACCTGAAATAGCACTGCCGAGAAAAGCGCTCAAAACATGATATGTGGCATCGTATGATCCGCCAGACGCCTGTGCATGGTGGATTTTACGGGCGATGGGCTCCCCACAGTTTCCACAGAGCTTCGGATGCGCCTTTGCCTCTGCTTCCTTAATGCATGCAGGACAAAGCATTCTCGCGTCGTCGCTTGATTGCGGGCACTGTTGATTTCCTGGCACTGTTGGTCACTATCTTGGGCTTTCTATATTATTTGGTGTTGGCTTACGGAGGAGACCCGTTTCCCCAGATTCTACTTTGATTTTCTTCGTACGCGAAATCTGTCACTGTCCTGGCAAGAGTAGGCAGGCAGAATGAGTCGTAGCAATGTATTCTCGATGTGAGACACGCAAAGGCCTAGCGCGAACAGCACACTAGCCAGACTTGAGGCGACCAATCAGATATCGCAACAACTTCCCCTGTCTAGCGTGCTGCACTCAGCCCCAAGGTCACTTGATACTACAGAACTAGTGAAATCACTCTATTTCGAAACAATCGCAAACACCAGGAGAGTTTGGAGTATCAACTTGATGCGTTTATAATCTAAAGACTGCCATTTACCATGGTAAACGGTGGGAACCCACGCCATGGAGGCGCTCGTGTCCTAAGCTTGGATGATGGCGGAATCCGGTGTTTATCATCTCTCTTCATCCTACAGCAGCTCATGGAAGATATCAAAGACAGGTTGAAACTTGAGATTGTCCCTGAGCCCTGGAAACACTTTGACTTGATATGTGGATCAGGTTTTGGAGGACTGCTTGCGATAATGCTTGGTAGATTGCACATGGTAAGGCTACGCAAGTACTTGGGTCTTTAGATGGATCCTGACTTGTCTTTCTGATACAGAGCATTAAGGCCTGTCAAGATTGGTTCATCGATATGTTCCCTATCATTTTTGCAGACCCTCCTGGATGGGGACCATGGCGTGCACCAAGCCGTGAAGAAAGCTCATCTCAACTCAAAGCGGCCTTCGAGAAGCTGCTCACAATCATGGGGCTACCAATGGAGGAAAAGCTCTATCTTGAAAGAATTGAAGGAGGTTGCAGGATCTTTGTTATCGCTATGCACACAAACAGCCTACGTATGCCCGTTCGTCTAAGATCATACGATTCTCGAATGGATTCGGCCGTAAGATGTTGCAAGATTTGGGAAGCTGCACGCGCAACAGCAGCTTCATTAGACCGATTTTCGCCTATTCAGATTGGTTCAATGGGTGTATCCTACGTTGACGCTGGGCTAGGTTTCTCCAACCCAGCCAAAGAAGCGTTTGACGAAGCAGCAAGGATCTGGCATCTGCCCGATATTGGCTGCTTAGTAAGCATTGGTGCAGGCGCTTCTTCTCCCGCTCGGATCGATACCCCTTCTGATTCGACCTCTCTGCTACGAATTGCAGGCCTTGAAAATCTTCAACGTGGCCAAGAATTGCTGCGTGCTATCTATAAATCCTCAACAGATTGTGAACGCACCCATGAAGAGCTTTTTCGCGATGCAAGGCTTTTAGACCTCAATTATTTCCGCTTCAATGTAGAAGCTGGCTTTGAAGATATTGGGCGATACGAGGCTTCAAAAGTGGCCACTTTACGTACGGGAACAGACAGGTACCTTCAGAAACCAGAGATAGGAAACTCACTTTCTTTCTGTGCTCTTCATCTTCTTGAAGGGTACGTGTCTTAATCCTCATAGGCTTTAGCGGTCGCTAACGTCACCAGTCCAGCAGATGAGTTGCAAGCAAAATACGATGTCCTTTCGGGACCTGATGAATTCGCAACGCTAGTCAATGCACCACTACAGACAACAGAGAATTGTAAAGTAACATCAACCAAGCATGCGACTCCGCAGCAGCAGCAGCAGCGTAAGAATCCCTATCTCCCGGACCAATGGATATACCTATCTGAGATTACTTGCTTCTGCTGAAACGAAAGGATACGGGGAATTTTAGGTCCAGATCAGGTCACGAGCCACAAAAACCTCTATCGACTGTTCGATACCAATAATATTGATGCCACCTCAGAGCAGTCAGATGCGTAAGTCTACAACGAACAGAAAAGGTATTGTGGTCTGAGAGTATCGCAGCTCTCGCAGCGCGGATGAGTGGTTTGAATTGCTGAGGCATAGAGTACATCCCGTTTTGGATTTGCGACGGAAAGATAACGACAAGAAGGTAAAGGTGGCTATCATAGATTCTGGACTTGATGCTTCGCATCCAGACTTCTCTATGGACAGTTTTGGGTCTCACAACTGCCGAGATTGGACTGGCACTTCTGCAACGTACGATGCGGTAGGACATGGCACTCACGTTGCCGGATTGGTCCGTAGAGTTGCACCTGAGGCCGAACTCTACATTGCGAAAGCCTTCGACTCCTTCGACGGCGATGATGGCACACCTTGTCGTGTAGCAGAGGTCAGTACCAGTCCAAAAATTCCGTTATAACCAGGCTCAAGGGATGACCAGGCAATAAGACATGCTAGTTCACCACAGGCGTGGGGTGTGGACATTATAACGATGTCATTTGCCCTCGCCGGAAGAGACGAGCATGTGGTTAAGGCTGTGCGCGAGGCTCATGAGCAAGGCGTAATCATGTTTGCCGCCGCTTCGAATTGGGGAGCCATTGAGGGCAATAGGACTGCCTTCCCAGCGAACATCGTTGGCCACGTCGTTAAGATCAGCTCGACTGATGGTCGGGGCTCAAAATCCCGTTGGAATCCTAGCAAGAGCAAAAATAATGACAACTTCAGCGTTGTAGGGGAAGCTGTGAGCTCAGCATGGCCAGCACATCTCGAGCCACGCAAAGAACAACGGAAGTCCGGGACGTCAATAGCAACACCTATTGCTGCAGGCATTGCAGCTCTCGTTCTCGAGTTTGCGACCCAAAAGCCTCAGACTATCCCCAACAGAGAGATACTGTGGAGTTATGAAGGTATGCGAGCTATCTTTGAAAAGATGGCATGGCCGAAGGACGGCTTTAACTGGGTTGTACCATGGAAGCTGTTCAACGATAAGTGGCCTACTATTGACATCTCCAATAGGATCACTTATCAATTGCAAGAATGTGTATTGTAATTAGATCTGTCGCTCTCAAGTTGCCTCGAGACAGTGACATGGCATTACCCTTTAGCTGAGGACCGTTAGAAATCGGACCCTTATAGGTACACTTAACGTCGACAGTATATGCTATAGAAAGTCAATCTATAGATGTACATATATTCTACGCTTTTGAAGCCTTAGGAAAAGCTTATATGGAAATATATCATCATTTATTAGAAAGCGTGTCCGAATCATATTAACCTCGTGCATTATGTAATCCAGGGTTATGTCAATCTCAAAAATACAACTGCTCTGCGCCTATGAAGACTTGATATCTGCAAAGAAATTGATACTCCTCGTTTAACGTTGATTGTCGTAAAGGGACTAGCCCCATCATCATCGTCATCATTGGCCGCAAAACTTCATCATCATCATCAAGCACCCTTTCTAACCAACGTGACTATATTGCATTCCTCCCCATTGTCCTCATCAATGGCCAACTTTTTGCTGACGGCGCAACCCTCACCTGAGACATCCTCTTCAGCATATCCCGATATCTCCAACGGAGGAATCGCGGAGACATCCTCCTTACTCCTTTTTGTAGAGCTCCCCCCCAGATCCTGCAGAGCGCCCTTATTGTGCTCTCGATGTTTGACTTTCCCTTTCGAGTAGTATATCTCTCGCAACCTATACGCGAAGACGAAGTCAGAAGACCCTTTGGAGGAAGTGGTCTCCGTTTTGCTCGAGGATATGGTCACTTCAGGTCCCGCTGCTACAGGAGAACCAGCTGTCGTGCCATCGACGCCAACCTTTAGGTGTGTGCCAGCTTCTTTCGAGCGTGCTTGTTCAACATCTGCTCCGCGTGCAATCTTCACCCCAGTGATCATGTATATTGATTTCTTGAACTTGGTCTCAACAATGTACTCGGCTACTGACGGCGCGAGCACGCTCTGAGTGTAGTATTCCATTGTTGGGTCAATGAATTCCGTGTCGAGCGTCTTGAATTCATATGTGTCTCCTTTGCTGTTATGCCAGGTGATGCTCGCCTCTGCGTCAATGCCCACCACCTGCAAGAAGCGGGCCCAAATGGCTATTAACCCTTTGTGTTGGCCACCTGTCTTGTTTCTCCATTCTGTTTTATGCCCATGCTGGACCTGCATATTTGATGGGAAGGGTAGAGGTCCATCAGGATTGATGCAAGTGCCAGGGTCGGAGGGATCCGTCCATATACGACCAAGACTGATGTTAGAGGAGGGAGGGTAGTCGAGATTAGGAGCTAAGAAATACGTTTTCTTCATAGTCTCGCAATGAAAACCAATCGACAGAAAACGGCTTTACTTGGCTGTCTGTAAGGGCGGGTATTAAGCCTTTGGAGCAAAACCAGCACGCAAAACAGATCCACCGACAAATTCATGAACACGAGTCACTAAGGCATCAATGTTCGAATTATGGTCTTCGTGCCCGTCAGCTCTTCCTTGTATGCCGCCAGATGGGCCCCCACGCTAGAAGAGTTTCTTGGCAACGAGGCTGCCTTACGGTGCCCGATGAGGCAGTGCACAAAGCGGTGCAAGAATTAGTGGATAACCTAGAGGTATTCATCTTAACTTCCCCAACAGCCCATTGGAACCATACTCTTGAACACGTATTCTGAGATCACAGGCTGGACAAAGCAGTCTACTGTTGCGTGGGAAGAGTGAATAATAAGATTGAAGAATTCTGCGGCATTTCCCCGACAGGAGATATAGGCCGAAACGCTCGTGTGATACAAACGCTCAGTCGTACCTTCCTTACATCAAAGCTCCGTCGACTCCAATCGGGCTTTCCGCAACGGCCTTCCGTGGGGCGGTCTTGGAATCATAAAGGAACTACATGATCACGGAACTCTTTCAACTTAATTTTCAGAGCAACCCTCAATTCGCAAGTATTGAAGACCAAGAGTATTCGTTACAGTATTACGCCAAGACTACTCCGAGCTGGCCTGCTGCTGACGGGCCTGTGCGAAGCCAAATCTTTGCCGGCTGGTCAAGCATCCGAAATAGACGTGACCTCTGTACTTGTGCCAACAATATTACATATCACGCCCTGCAATGTCACGTGGCGACTTAACTTATTTCGAGAGACGGCCTGATCCCAGAAATCCCGAGCTGAATTGCTACTTCGTCAAAGGCGAAGGTATAAACTGGGAAGTTTTACAGAAGGAAATCCGTAGATACCTGGGACCTGGGGCCTATGCAGGACCGTCAGTACATAATGTTAGCCGCCTCATGATAATTTGATGCAAGATTTATTAAAAGCTTTTAGGAAGTAGAAGGCTATGCAATTACAGCCGTCGAATGTTTCACACCTGTCAGTATGGTCATCTTTGAATGTCATGGCTGCACACTGATAAATACCACTACCGAGTAGGAGATGCTTGATGAACTCGTGGAATTGTCCAACGCTTATGAGGAAATGGTCAGGATTCGCAGAAATCGCGGAATCGCAGGTAAATTGTTTCCGCGCTCGCAGCGACCCATCAATCTCACAGTGGTATAGCTCTTTCTTACGAAGATTTCGCGGCATGCAGACGCGAAGAGACTGAATTCGCAAAGAGTGGCACTGGCTATACGTTTTCACAAGCCAGCTGCCAAGCCCGAATTTCCTATCCTACGGCCGGTCCATGGCCCCTACCCCTACCTCCTCATGGATCGATTCTTGATAGTGAACGGTCTAATCATGCAGGAGATTCCGCCTATTGGTCTCCTCCAGGAGTCAACTGCCAACAAGATCTAACCGGGGATTCAGAGAGCACCCGAGCGCTCTCGCTGTCTTCGAGAACCAATGATCGGGGTAGGAGACGAAACGATCCGCAAGGCATAGACTATGCTTCTAGCCGAAGACCTCTAGATCCTCGAGTTGATCAAAGTCGAGAATATGCTCCAAGTCAAGAAAACGCTTACGGCTACCAAAACCCCCATAGCTCAGATTACATGAGTCAATTCACAGACCCGATTCTTTGCTCTTCATGCCGAAATCAGGCAAGAATGGGCTACAGCATTACCCTATGCAGAGCATGTCGTTCAAAGATAGCTCCAATAGTAGAGTCGTGCGACAAGAGCTCCTCCTCCTACAACTCTGCTGTTGCTATGCTTGCTGGTCTGCTCGTCGGAGTAGTGGCTGGTGGCCTCATGGGTGCAGAATACACGGCAAGGAATATCATCAGATCTCTTCGGCGCTGACACCTTTTCATGGCGTTACTTTTTTGAGGGTGCGAGGCGATAGTAATGGACAGTCTCAAACGGAGATTAAGCTATTCCATTTTATGATGTGAGAGGGTATAATAAGAGAGCATATGATAGGAGAGGAATATGATAACGGCCCCTGGTTCATGTATTTCTTTGGAATGGGCAAGGGACACCGGCAATCAAAAAAATGCTCCTTTACGTAATTCGCTAGAATCCAATCGAATGATGCGGCCATGTTACGAGTATGAAGCTTCTGGTTTCCTTAGCCTCTTGCAGAATATTACTGTTGTATCGAAATCGGATGGTGTTCTAGTCATCCGCATTCAGCAAATAGTCAGCATCGGATCTATCCGATGTTGAAAGTGCTGTCACCCAGACGCTCAACTTCAGATTCTATACTCATCTCGGCGTTTAGGCGGTCTTGATATTGAGAGTGCTTGATCGAGAATGTACGATGGACGTATATGTTCCTCTCGGACCAATTCTCTCATTAAGCAGCACTACAATCCTCTCCAAGCAGTCATGCAGAGGATACAGTCCTGTTTAGCACGCTTCGTAGTCCTCACCGGACGTTCTCATTATACCCTGTGTAGTATGCCTTCCCATATAATATGCAACTTTCAAAAGATCCAAGGCGCGACTGCCGCGCGAAGAGAAATGATGCGGCCTAGTAAGCTTAGAAAATCGGCAGGACAGAGCTGTTCTAGTCCAGACCTCTGAAGCACAAGAGAACAATAACAATAACAACAACAACACGGAGTAATATTCAGATTTTTAAACTAATGCAAGTACTGCAATGTAACCAGGACCGCTCTTATCCCTCCATCGATTTGGGCTATTACGGTATTGACATAACATCTCGTGGTTGACGTGTGCAGAATGGAACTGTAGATTTGGATTTTGTTGGTTGTCCTCTGCTTAATAGGCCGCCTTGTAAGCATGATTTGCTAATCTCTGCCTAATCATATGAAGCTAGAGGCCTTTCTATTCCTGGCAATCATTCACCCAAGGCTACCAGATAGCAGAAAATATTTGGAAGCATTCTCTGATACTAGTGGGTGTGAAGTATACTCTGAAACGATCCAAATCGCCATAATGCCTCAATTGTTCAATTTAACGCTTGAGCTGACTCGACTGGTACCATTCAGCCTCGCTTCGTCCGATGCGGTCATGAACTTAGCTAGATCGCTGCGAAACTCTGGATCCGATATAGTCACAGAAGAAGATCTGGCCACTGTACTTGGAAGGCTTCGTATAGCTCCACAGATGGCCTCCTCTTTCCGCACTGTGGTGGCGAGGAACGACTCAAGTGTCTTGGCAGGTGCGTTGGGTATTACACTCGAAGCAGGACCGGGACCTACAGTGAGTTTACAGTGCATAGAAGCTGCCTTTCTCACAGGTGCGTGCTAACTCTCTCGTATGAAAGGTTATCCGTGCGCTGAACCAGCCTCCGTTCCTTGCTATGGTCGTCCAATGCTCGCTTTTGACGTATATTCACGAAAAGAACTCTCTTGCTACAGTCCTAGCCCGTGTTTTCGAGAAAGAGCTCGAGAACGACCTACCGGGTCAACCTTCTCGAGCAATTCCGAGTCACGAGGCACTTTCTGGGGTACTTCAGGCCTGTCAGGATCAGACTTCTTCCTATCACTGGCGACACCTGATCCTCCCCACAGCAGCAGCTTTGGGTATTCCCGAGGACCATGCCTTCAGCGCAATACCAGCAATTATTCTTCAAGGTGCGGTCCAGATGTTTCCTTTAGTTCAGAGCCTGCCTGATGATCGCATGACGTTGATCGATGTCGGAGCGCATAACGGAGCTTGCTCGTTGGTTGTCTGGGCCCATCACGTACTAGGCCTTACCATCATGGTAAAGCGCCCTGGACCCAGAAATGAATTTGCTGAAAACCAATTCGGGATTGGGAAGGTTCACGTCGTCTTGGATCTTCGAGACCTGTCCTGGGATGGTGACCGTACGTCCTCGGTTGAAATAAGATTGCCGTCAATTACCCTGATGCCTGTTACCGACGGTGAAACATTGATAGCACTGAAGACAAGGTCAGAGGACGATGGGATGAATATCGATGCAACATACAGGCGAATCGCTGCAGGGTTTGGCAGAAAAATGTTGCAATCCGTCTGTGGTGCTCATAGGGCACAACATGCACTTGTTCACGAGTTGACCATGTTGGCTGTCGCATTTGCGGCCATTATATACGAGCAGCTTTTCGCAAAGCCGCGTTCAGCATTTTCTGACGGCGCTTCTGTGCCAACAGACAGGAGCTGTGATAGCTCTGGAAATGCGTTGGGTAAAGATACTCGGCGAGACAGCAGCACTGATCACGAGACCCGTAACGAGATTGAACATCTTAAACTCCTGATGCCACAGCAAAACCTCATAAAGGCCGCTCAGTTCCTATTTGACAATCCAGACCTGAGTAAGAGCTCTATCAAGGGCCACGTATCACTTTACTCCGGACAACCTCTTAATGCAGAGCTACGAACGCCAGATGCAATCTCTCTTATACTGAAACAAGCATCATCAGATACATTGCCTGATCCAGAATGGGAGGACATGTTTGAAACAGTCCGTTATTTGAGCGTCGTGACCCTCGCCTTCGCCTTCGTGAAGGATCTTGACTGCTGCAGTGACTTTCCTTTATCTCATTCTCTGAAAGTTTTGAGCGGACACATCCTGATTGCTCGACTGAATGAATGGGACGGGAAGTCGATAATCTGGATTCCAGAAGACACTTGGTTTCTTGTTCTGGCACAATTGCTCGTTGGTCACAAAGCTGCCACAGATCCAAGATCGACTTGTCTCGTCAGTGATCATGGATGGAGTATATTCTTGAGTACTTTCGGGGATCCGGATCCGAGCTTTGCTGACGCTGGATATGTAGTCATTAAGAGAGGTGTCCCATGCCGGAACGGTGTTTGGAAACACTCCATCTTAGACGGTCCACTAGCTGGGTTTGGCCAAGGATGGAAGGTCTGTCAGACCGCCGGAGCCGTGGAATCCCTACGCTGCGCAAACGATGTAATCAAGGATAGACCTTCCTGCGGTGACCGTTACGGTAGCTTTCTGGTCAACCTACATTATACCACAAAGAAGTCATCTCTCACAGGCCTCAGTCCTTTCAGCGACCCCGACATAGCACTCGACTTGTATCGCAGTAACAAAGGAGAGTATGAGACAAGGAAGAGCGGATACAGGGAATTGTTTGCAGCACTTTGGGGCGTTCAGCGAACTCAACCGTGCCAACATAAGAGTTCGCCTATCCCACTTCCGCTCTCGTGCGCCTCGGTGTCTGAATTTGGCGATATTCATTTCGCTGATCTTACAGAGCACGGTAGAGTAATTGTATGTCTAACGGCGCACAACGCAAGCGCTCGTTGGCGCACCTTATTAGCCATTCATATGGCGGCGTCCGTCAAATATGGATCTATTGAAAATGTCCTCCTACGAGGTGAAGATTTGTTGTTTTCAGTGCGCTATCAACCAGACTTTGGTACGACCGGGTTACTGGTTTCTCGTTCTTTAGAGTCCCTACGCGATCCGAATAGCGGGTAGTGAAGGGCAAATTCTACCGAAATGCTTTTGCGAAGAGCTCTTTGTATGCGAAATGCACAGCCAGGCGGGCTATGTAAGGACTTTACGATCATTGTTCGACTCGTGGCTACGTTAGCAATTTCAGGAGTCACGAGCAGCGCACCCCGCGCCTCCAGAGCAGCCCTCAGATGCCGTTCGAAGGGGCCCCCTTGCCCAAAAGAGGCTGCTAAGATTTGAAGCTTGGGCCTTACGGCACCCTTAAGGCAACCTAGAATTTAGGGCCACGCTGAACCCAGTTAGCGCATATCAAGACGTTTCTCAACCCCCGTAGGAACGCTTGCTGGGCTTACAGTTCGGCTATGGTTGAAAATTAAGCCGAAGTCCTGCCGGTTAAATCCTACCATATATAAGCATTTCCTTCAGGGGGCCCCGCCCCTAAGATCTAGGGGCCATACCCCTAACATACACTTCTAATTTTTTTGAAGACGCTGGTAATAGAAGCTTGCTTAAGGTCTTTATACCTAAGTATTAAGATCCTCACCCTTAACTTTCAGGGGCCTTACCCCTAAATTTTAGAAGCCTCAGCCCTGGAACATTAGTATACACAGAGCATATACTCAATATATATTTAGTATATACCAGTATAAGGCCCTAAAAGCGTCACATAGGCACTGCTTTAGAGGCTTATTTTTAGGCCTATATATATCATCTCTAGAGGTGTGGTTGCTAAACTCTAGGAAGGGACTCCCCTAAGATTTAAGAGTAAAGTCCTTTGAAATTTAGGGAGGGTCCCTTAACATTTAGGGGTGAGATCCCAAGATAGGCTCAGCGAATGCTGAGTATATACTGACTAATCACCACTCTACCATCACCGACGTTCAGCCTTTCTACTATAACGGATATATTTTCTACCATAGCTGAGCTGCGACTCCCATCTCACCAATGCCCTAGCATACCCCGTCATCTTCATCATCCGCGACATCATTCCCACACTCTCTGCAACTTCCTGAAGTCTCCACTACGTGCCCCCGATTCTAGTGCATCAGAATTTCCCGAAGCGATCGATCCTACTTCACTCCCGCCCCTCGACCAACTAGCTCACTCTCCGCTTCTCTTTCCCAGACACCAGCGGCCTACTGGTCGGACTCTGACTGCTTTCTTCTGACTGATCTTGCCAATCCTCTATACCTTTGATAAGATCGCCGCGCCAATCGACACAGAAAAATGCAGCCAGCATTGAACTTTTAGTAGAATTGGATTTGGTCGAGATTTGGGCCGTGGTATGTATAGACGCGGCAGAAATACCGTGTAGTCAGAAGGTAGCAGATGTTTTGGGGTGGTGTTCTCAGTGGGTGCGGCGAGAATGAAGGTCTCCAAGAGAATTTCTGGTTTATTTGCACTCGGGAATTGCGCATTTAAGTCAGCCTGAGGCTACGTATCTCTTCTAGAACTACCTAGTATATTGAAACTCAGACAGAACCTTACTCTATAGATTAGAAAATCGATATTGAAAGCTACTGATTGGTGTGATTAGTAAGGTAATAACGGTAGTTATTTACTAATCAATACTATTCCTATACCAATCACTTCCCATACTTATATAGATAGCCTTATAGCTATATATATCATTCTTTCCTACTAAGAGTATCTGTAACATGAGAAAGCGTAAAGCAATCTTAAAGAAGTATGACGGAGAAGTATAAGAAAGTGAAAAGAGAGTAGGATAATAACATAAAGATCAGTGCGTATGTAAAGCCAAAATATCTTAATGAGAAATTATATGTCGTGTTGTGTTCGGGGAAAGTATGTATATATTATGCCATCGAGCCTCATATAATAATCTAAACAAACTTTTCAAAGCAATACGTTGTTCATCTCACTCAACTACTCCCTTGAAATCCCCCTGTTTCCACTCCACTGTCGATAATATATACCTGTATCAAGTGTGCAACATCGTTGCGGCAACCTAGAAGAAACTTTTGTAGAGATGCGTTACTCATCTTCCTCAGCCTACCATCCCTATTCCCATTCAACTATCCACAATTCATTTCCCTATCAAGCCCTTCCTCTCCGACTCGAACTCCTTCTCGTCATCCTATGCATCTCCATTCTCTCCCCCTGCCCACCCTCTTTCCTAAAGCTCGCTCTCCTCCTTACAGCCGCCTCTCCCCTCTCCACAATCTCGTCCTCTTCCTCTTTCCTTTCCGCACCTGCCGGACTAGGAACGACAGTCCCATCCAAGTCGACCTCTTCACCGAAGTTTCCGCCAACGCTTTCCATAGTGAATGGACTCGCGGTCGGCGCATCCAACGCTCCCAACTCCTCACTAGTGAAATACTTCGGCAGCAAGAACATACGAACGGGGATGAGGAGGAGAATGATGATTGGGAAGCCTATTGCGGCGATCGTTTGCGTGATCGCGAAGGTGGCACCGAAACCGATGAGTTCGAGGGCGACGAAGAACCAGATGGCTTGCTGGCGTTGGAGGCGTTTGAGTGGGTTAGAGGCGAGAGTGAGGTTTTTGTCGCGGGCGAGATAGAGGATTTTGTTGGTGATGCCGTTTGCTTGCAGAGCCTGGACCCCCATGACGAAGAAGAGGCCTGCAAGAACACCACGGGGGATGAGGTGTAAGACGATGAGTAAAGGGCCGGACATGGTGCCGAGGGTGAGGAGGCCTTGTGCCAGGTTTGAGACACGCTGCTCAACGACGTGATCGACGATGCGGGTGGTGTGGCCTTTGGCGTTAGGGTCGGATTCGGACTCGTCGTGGACTTGGCGGGTGATGCAGAGGGCGTTGGTGTGGAAGGGTGCTTGGGGAATGAGGCCATTGGGAAAGGGGATGCCGAGAAGGCCAGCGATGCCGGTTGTGAGGCCGAGGAGGAAGAGGTCCCAGTGGAAGCCTGCGGGTTTGCGGAGGGGAAACTCGGTGCCTTGAGCTATTAGGGAGGAGACTATGGGAGAGTCAGTGTAATGTTCGAGAAACAAAAATAGGATGTGATGATGCAGGTTGCTCTTGGGCTATATAATCGCCAGTGCTGAAGCAAACGTATGATAAGATTTTGACAAAGTGTGTAATCTGAAAGAAAGAAGGCCTCTTTCGTATACTGGAAAATTGAAGACAATTGGTAAAGGAGACAGTTGGGTACGGCTATGATTTCCGGGAGACCAAAGGAGTCCGGGTGGACAAATCAGGAAGACCTCCCTACAGAGTGCTATCGAGAGCTGGTTACAGCTCTTGCTAAGGGGAATACACATGGGAGAGCTTACCGTTGTGATCGAAGTAGAACAAGATGGTGAGGAGGATCGCGAAAGGTATGGCAATGAAGATATCTGCGACTTCGATGTCCCAGAAATGGATGAACCATCCACGATTCTGAGTGGGGAAGAAGGCCTTGCTGGTAGGGAGTGTTGCAAGTGGGACATCCTTCATGTGCCCGACATGGACAAATCCAGTGAAGAAAATGATAGTGAGTGGCGTGCCGTAGTCTTCAATGAACTTTCGTACGTAGCGTTGGAAAAGGTTGCTGCCACCAATTACACCGCATATATATCCAGACCCTAGGACGAGGAGCGAGACCATGATTGACAAGTAAGCGGCTGTTTCACCTGAGATGCCCCATTGACGGGTTAATACTTGGATACCTTTTTGCAGGTAGATGAAAGCCACGTAGAAGCCGAAGATGTCGCAGCTAAAACGAGTGACGAATGTAAGGCCGTTACAGGCATTCGTGAATGCTAAAGCCCAGTGCATTACTAAAGACCATCTGCTTCAGTGTAAGTCTGGGGTTTCGGTCAGACATTAACGAGGCAGGGAACACACAGTCCGATCCAGCACATGAAGGCGAAGTAATTGGTACCACGAGGTGTAATTATATCATATACTGTATAGTTGAAGACCGTAATAGGACCTGTTGTTGTATTAGGCATGTTTCTTGACCATTTCACGCGAAAACCTCTATACCCGTTACCCCGACAATGACGAGTGGTTGTGCAGCAAAGACAGAGAAGACCACTGAGCCAAGCACGGAGGCCAGCAGCACTTCGTTGACCCCAAAGCTCATATTCGTCTTTATAAACATATCCAGTGAGAAAGCGAGGGCTGGCAATATACTGAACTAGTCGTTAGTGGCGGCAACGTACCGCAAGAGAAGGGCACGATGCAGACGATCGAGCCACAGCTGCGAAAAAACCATGTTGAGACGAAAGCTCCCAACAAGTCAACATGTAGCGAGCGGTCATAAGACTCTAGTAATGATATCACGAAAGCATTGCGCGAAAGGGGTAGCATGCATGATAATTTTGATATATCAACGAATAATTCGGGCTCATACTTTGCCTACAACCAACAGTCAGTATACAGGTTCGAAAGCATCAAAGCGGAAAGGGTGAGTTATGCACATGACATACAAAATACATATAGACAGTGGCAGGAATGACACGATAGTCCCACGCATCTCGCCAATCACTGCCATAGAATGGAGCTCTTCTTCTGACGTCATTGATCATGCCTCTGAAAAGGCGAATTCTCCACCATTGCTTCTTGGTACTTGATGCGTTGGTGGGAGCCTGAGAGACCTCTCTCGAAAGCGTCTCTTCACTGTCATGTTGGGGCTCGGAGCGGGAGGGTACGAATGGCAAGCGTGGCTGCCATGTCTTCTTTCGGTTGCTACTCCTCGTTTGAGCAGTAGTGGCTGATGTGGGGTGGAGGTGGGGTCCGGACGGAATTCTGTATGGCGATCCCATGATTATCCGCAAGTCAACGACCTATGCATTGAGGCATATGATTACCAAGCAAGCCTTCCTCGAACATCAAGATGTAAGTTGAGAGAGGTGCACAGGCACAGGGTAGGTTGTAGGTAGTAGGTATGATGATGAGGGAGGGAGCGGTTATTCGGCCGTCGCTTTTGCCACTCACGATCCTTCTTTAGCGTCTGAAGGACTTGGCTCTGATGCTTGGCAATCCAAAGCGCAACGGCGTTGGCTATTTGCGCCTTTTATCGAGCGCTGATCTTCACTTGCTAATGGACAATGCAGCAGCTGGTGGCAGTAGGTGTACTTTCGTCTTTCTCCGGGATCTCTGATTATCATTTGCTGCGGTACTATTACACCGCTTTCGGACAAACGAATGGAACCGGACTGTCTCTGGTCTGGGGCTAAGTGTGCCTGCATGTTTTCTTGAGGCCACTGCCTAACCCTGTGCACCATACCAATTTCGGGAAAGCACACAAATTCCATTGGATATGTTTTGCGTATTGGTGTACCTGTATAAGATGTAACGGCAGAAGTTTCCTCTGGAGTTTGGACAAGGTCAGTGATACAGTAGTGCGGGAAAAGTTGAGGGAAGGTTAAGGTAGGACTTAGGGGTCACGCCGCCATGCTCCCGGCTACATGGGAAACCTAAGTGCGTGATGGCGATGGTTGACGCTTGGCGCACAATACCTACGCACGAGGCTTGCCGTCATCAAATAGGTTGGCCGCGCCATGCGTTGTGGGCAAACCGGGAATACTGGGTAGTGACGGTGTGTTACATATGCTAATGATACAGAATCGCACAGGAGCAAATTCGCCAGGAGAAGGATAGTTCTGGGCATGCAAAACTCCAACGGGTTTGTGGTCACAGAAATACATTGAATAATTGTTGTGAGGTATAGGCGCGGAAGCAAAATGGAAGATCGACATGATGTTTACTTCTGGGCGTACTGACGAACCATTACCCTAGGTAGGTAAGGTAAGGTAGGGCGGGTACTCCAGGGTCGTTTGTTCAGGTACCCTTCCCCCCCTCTTCCCC
>NAPT01000389.1:0-27474 GCA_002927785.1 Cladonia uncialis
ATAAAAACGTATAATTATTAATAGTATTATAGTATAATTTAATATATTATATATTATATATATATTATAAAGAAATTAGAGCTATGAACTAAAAAGTAACTAGATATAAATAAATTTAGATAAATTTAGATAAATTTAAATAAGTTTGACTATATTTATTCTATAATATATATAATTCTAAGCGATTTATTATTTTAACTATAATAATTAAGAAAAACTTAGTTGAAAATTAATTTATAAATATATTCTTAAAATAAATTAAATATACTTAAGTCTTTATTTTAATAAAAGATATTAATATATTTAATAATATTATTAATAAATTTAAGATATTATTAATAAACTTAAGATATTATCTAAAAAATATTATTATTTTCTTTAGATTTCTTAAATTATACTTTTATTACTAAGATATAATTTAGTATAAATAATAATATATTTTTATTATAAATATTTCAAGAGAAAATAAGTATTCTAGAGATTATTAAGTTAATTATATTGATCTAGTATATAGTAACTTAAAGTTATACTTTGTAGATTTAGGAGCTTACCAGCTGTCGTCAGGCTTCCCAAAGTCAAGCCGAAGGGAATTACTCAATTGTTTGATCGAATCCATACACGCGATCTTGGATTAAAGCCCGGGCCTTTTCCACCTCTTGCAGCACTCTTCCAGGCTCCTGAACTATCACCTTTTCTTCAATATCGCCATTTGTGAGGTAATTCTTCATGACAACTCTAGTCGCCGTCTTTCCGTTGGGAAATGTGATGCGTTCTGCAGTCGTGTCTTGATCAGAGAAGTAAGGACGCTTAGGGATCCTGCTCATTATCAAAGGCTCGTCTGGCGGAGGGTGCGGAGAGACGTTCTCATCAATAATCTGATCGTCATCCCCTGGCACGGCTGGTGACTGATTGGATACCTGGTACAATGGTGGTCCTGGAAGTCCGTCTTCAAGTGGTTTGCCGTCTTCGAAAAGTTCGTGTAGCTCGAATTCGGTAAAGCTAACACCATCTTCAGGGCCCGCCAAGTCATTGTAAAGACGGATCAAATCTCCGTGTTCGCTGTCTACTAGCGTAGAGCTCCAGCCTGTCAATGCACCGCTTGTGATAAGAGACGCCATCCACTGGCCCCGATCTTTGTATCTACTAGCTGGCCATTCCCTGCGTATTTCTTCCCTGGCCTTGAATGACTCGGCAAGTGCGACGCGACGCTGCGCTGATTCTCTTGCCAATCTTATTTTTTCCTCCAACCAGGAAACCATGACAAGGTCTTTCTGATGTCTTGACGACTTGGCGGCATTGAGAGCTGTCTGCGCAAGTTTCCAGCTTGGAAAATCCCGTGCATTCAACTTGTTGAGAATTGTGATGCAGTGACTTGCCCTTTCCCAACTAATTCTTGCAGCAACAGCCCTTTCCTGCTCCCTGTTCTCATCGCTAATCATCTCACCACCCGACTCAAGAGCAAGTAGGTCTTCGAAAGCGTTACGCCAATTGCGATTTGGGAGCTCTTGTTCGACGTGAAACGGAGAGTATGGGCTTTCTATTAGGTATCCCATGGGCCACAACGGTGGGCTCAAACGCCATTCACTCCAAATTTGGCGGATCCTGTCTCTGAGTGGTATGTGCTCTGCATTCTGAGACGGTTCGAGGACAGACTTTTTGCATTTGTCGCAAAGCACGGAGCCTGGATCTGAGCTTGTAGGCTGCCCAGTATTTGATGGAGATGCCATGAGAATGGCTGTAGCATTGGGCGGTCAATGACAACAGGATATTTACCGAGATGATCTTGATTTGAGAAGCATTATATCCCTTGAAAGTACGAGAACACCTTCACGATGCCGGTCAAAATATACCGACGAAATTTAAAGTACAATAATAGTACGCGTAAAAGAAATCGATTACGTATATAACCCGCCGCACGGCTCTACTTAATATATAATTTTTATATTTTCCGCTCTATTTTCTATCGTATATATCTTAATCTTAATTTTTCTAAATAATTTAGAATTAAGTAAATAAATTAATTAATTTATATATTTATTTTAATATTATTATAAATTAAATAAAATTTAAGTAAAATAATTATTAAAATATAATAAAAATATAATATAATAAATATAATAATATAAATACTAGTTTTCATAAAGTTTAATTTGTTAAATATATTTATAATAAAATTTTATATAATTATTATGACTAACTAATACGTATCCGTCCTGTGAGAACAGTCCTATCCGAACTAGAATCTGTTCGTAACACGCATATAGACATACCCACGTCCTTGAAGTCTGGACTAGACCGTAGCTTCTTAGGGTGCAATGCGCTAGATCCATTGAGCGATATTTCTGCACAGATGCGATGTAGATTTTCTAACTCTTAAGGAGCAAACAGAGTCATGGGTCCGGCTCGAATAAAATGATTGGATAGCGTCTCCACCAACCAAGTGTCATGTTGGAGTTGAAATGGAGCGGCGGTCACCTAGATACTTTAGTAGTCGTCATGGGTACTTCGTTTACTTTTACCTGTTATGGCTGGCGGTGTATCAATATCCATCCTCGGGTGCAAGAAAGCCTCGACAGTTCTGTCTGACTTCGAAATCAAAGTGTGCTGCTGAAGAGAGTATCTAGGGTAGGATGGTATTACAGGCACTATGATACTAGTCCTTCTAAGGCCGTGTGCGGGCAGTGAGCAGCACGGGTAGACAGCACGGTTAGAGCCGGTCCACTTTATTATCACAGTCTAAACCTCTATCTAGAGCTGCTTCCGATCGGCGATGCCATTTATAGAGAGCATTAAGTAGTCAGTACTTTGGGGTTTCCCGCTTATTGAATCTGTCGGCCGTCAAGCATAAACGCTACCCCACTACCCAGAATGCCAATAAAGTAGCACAAAATGACAACCCAACTTAAAGAGCAACCCTGGCGATATGTTTGAGAAGGGAACCACCTCCGGAGTAATGATCCTAACGGGAAGCCATAAGTGGTAGAAGTAAGCGAGTGGTAGATCCGAGCAATTATGGGGCAAATTAGAGTTTCCTCGGGATGGCAATTGAGGAAGCGTATGCCTTACGCTTCTTACTGTCACTCCTTACTGGAAGGAAGTTTGTGGTTTGTGTGCAAAGTAGGTAGAAACTGCAAGAGCACGGTCCAGGACTTTGCGCTTAAACTAGTACTCGATCAGTCGCGGAACATCTCTCACTAATATTGAGTTAGTACCAATAGGAGCCTCTGGAATCATACTTTTTCCAAGGCATAGTGGGGAGGAGGAGATGCTATCACCCGCTGCGCCCAGTCATATCAAAGGAGAGAGAAGTGGGGTTCCGCAGTACTAGAAGTACGAGGCTTATCCTATTCTCAAAGTAGCTTAATCAAACAATCTCGGCGTATCCGTTTAACGCCACCACGCGGAGTATGAACCACGATTTCGTGCAGGAGACCGTTATTGAGCGAACAAATAGCTATCGGGGGAATCCCTAAGCGTAAAAGTAGAATACAGAGTGTGGTGGATATCTATTTGGCCACGAAAAGAGACAAATTTACCGCATGGCGAGGTACACCAAGACCTGAGATAAGCGAAATCTCGCTGAAGATCCAGGAACACCGAGGTATTAAGATGATAAAATGTCTCATCATTCCTCCCCTACGTGACAAAAGTTGTTTTGTCAGTAATCTGCAACGGGTATGCATCTCGGGCTCCGCGCTTAAGTGGGTATGGTACTTGCCGCCTCTTCTAGGGACACACCCCTGCCTAGGATATAGCCAGAGTCAAGACGACATTGGTCAGGGGGCCACATCACATGGTAAATCCCTGAGGGTTGTCTTGTGTCATATGGGTTGAGTTTGCCAATAAACTTTGTGACGGATGAATCGTCAAGTACAATGCTATGACAGACAACTTACTTCTCCGCGATCCTTTGCTTCTGGCGAATAGGGGACCGCGAACAATCTAGCAGTATTGACTGTCTCTTACGCTGTTCTAGCTACTCCAAAGGGCCCTAGGGAGCACTATTTATGCCATCAATCTCTGGTACAAAGCCAAATCTCCTGGGTGTGCATTGTTGCTTTGTCAATCTTTTCGCCTGAACTCGAACCGTAGGTTAGCTGGTCAATATCCTGCGGCATTGATAAGTGCAAACCTGTAAACAAGGCTGCGCATCCTACCGTACGTGCCATTCATCATGAATCCCCAAAAATCTTATCCAAATTCGAGATCCCAAGGGAAACTCCCAGCCAAAGGTAGAAGACCCCCGATCTTTTCCGCATACGAAAGGCCTCATGTTATGATCAGTGAATCCTAGTGCCACTCCAACGAACGCTCTCCCATTTTTGCCGCTGTCAGGAGACCTATCAAGGGGGGAGAATATAGAGGCGTCTGAGGAGCGCACACCATACAGGGCCTCCGAAAGTTCAAATGAACCGCAAAATCAAACCGGCCAAAACTTTCAAGCTATGGTAGAAGGACAGGCTCGACAAGGTAGAACAGATCTTCACCTTTTCCTCATACACAAACTGCTTATTGTATGACCAGAGGTTCCCAAGCCATTTCAAAGTGCTTATCACGCCTCGATCCCAGACTATCTCGCATTTGGTAGTTCACCGAGCTCAGCGACATCACCCGGACCAAGCCCGAATCCGAGCTATATGCAGGGTGGACAAATTGCACCTTTTGGGGCAATGGGCGATGCTCGCGTCTCACGAGGAGCGGACAAGCCGATTGCCTACAACGACCCAGTCGAGGCCACCCTCAATGAATGTGCAGCCGCCGAAGAAGCGAAGATGAGAGGCCAGAAGAAATTACTCCAGCTGGATACGGAGATCGAGCGAGTGGAGAGAAAACTGAGAGCTGAAAAGAAGAGAAGGGAGAAACAAGCGTCTGGCTGAAGAATAACGGTGATAGTTCGATGGACGTTGTTTTTTTGTGCTGTGAAGAAAAACATCACACCCATACTATCGTCAGGGCTGAATGCTGCATACATCCTGTTAGAAGAAATCTTAGGTAATAGATGCATGGATAGAGACAACTCTAGTATCAGAAATAGGATTCTATTAAAACTTGTATAGTCAAGACAAATCTTCAGCTGCAAATCGATACAGAAACATAAGCCGAGAAATTCAATGTTATGAATTAATCGTTGGCAATGGCTAATTATGTGCTACCTACAAGATCCTGATAGGCCTCATACAGGTCGGCCAATATTCGTTCCTTTTCATGGATCTTGCGCATGAGTTCCAAGTCCTGTTGTTCCCTCTGTATTCTCTGCTTTCTCAAAATCAGACCACTGAGCATATCCCAGTCTCCTAGAGACGGTGGAGCGAGATTGGTATTTGACGAATATTTTTCATCTGGTAGATCGCTCATCGAGGCATTACAAGAAGAGGGTAATGGCAATATATCTTCGTGCGGTGTTGCGTGTGGTGTTGTGGAACATATATCTGAAGGTAGCCAGGTTGCGCTGTTGTCGTTGTATAGGCTAAAGACGGGCGTAGAGTAGAGTTGAAAATCATCTGAAACTATCTTAGCGTCAGGTGTCACAGTACAACCTCATTGAATCACCATTCTCCCTAAATTCATAGTTCAAATCTGGCCCGAGCCGTGCTTCTGTCTCTGCCGAACTGGGCTCCACAACGGCGATATTCGACTCGGAAGCTGATACATTGTTCCTAAGAGTTACAGCTTGTTGTCTCGTTGGCACTTCATCATTTGGGACTGCTTGCTCGTTATTCAAAGCCTGCTTTGACTTCTCCTGTACCCTAAGTCGCCTTCGGCGCTGTGATTCAGTATTGTCTTTTCTCTTCTTCAACTCTTGTGGGCTCAATTGATCCTCGGGTATGCTAGGCCGTTTAGTTCGAGCCATTGAGTCGAGATTTCAAAGGCTTATTTTGACACTTTCATTGATGAGAGTGGAGTTACTTGAGATTGCAGCACGAGTGTGACAATTATATGCTATATAGCGTAGGTAGTTGGAATTGGGATTTCAATTACCCCGCTTTATATGTTCGCACATGTGTGAAGCAGGAAGCTGTAACATCACTTTGTTCAACAATCTGCATACCACTTTAGCGCTTTCACACTCACGACCATTAGTGCAGAAAGCGCAGCGGTTCAACTGCCGCCGTTAGTTTTATTGAAGGTATAGTCTTTCCGAGAGAGCAAGACTATGTCACATCGCTAACCCGGTTTTCTATCCTCGGTCCTCCGCACGGTTCGTATCCGGAGCCGGACTGCGACACTTGCATTAGGCCCGCAGCAACTGACAATCACGTTAGAGATCTAGATCCACCACAAAAGCTAGTTGTTTGCCTCCACATATGGTTGCAGCGTTATTACAGGTCAGGGTTATTCGAAGCCTCTTCACAAAAAGGGAATAGGTAGTGTTCAAGGTGGTGTCGGCCCCGAGCGTAAAGGTCTAGTTCACATGCGGCAAGGGCGCCTCAGTCGTAACCCGATCACGAGCTCCTATACACCATACCAATCACCATCGTATGGCTATTAATTAATATGACCAAATCAGCGCTGAGTAAAATCGTCAGCCAATGAAAGTCTCACTGTCTTGAATAAGACGCTCTGCCAATTGACTTCGCGATTATAGCATTATTAGTACTGTAGCACAGTGTACAAGGGTGTCTAAGGTGTTGCTTTAATCCTGACCAACGAATAATTGATCTGTTCTATGATATTGCTGGACTAGCCACATTTGCCCTAACATGTATGGGGCTTTACTGGAGTGGGCAGCAACGCCCCCTACAGTACATTGACAGTCCTGCTGGCACTTCCTGAACCCCTATTACAGGCTTTGCCAATAGATCATATCATATGACTTAATTGCTCTGTCCTGGATCTGGTCATATAGTTTGTCATAGACCTTGTCTTGTCATAGAGTTTATCTTGTCATAGACCTTGTCATGCAAATTGGGACCCTGTCACGAAGCTTGTTATGAACCTTGTCGCACTTTCATTGGCTCACCACAGACTTGAGCTTTGCCATAGGCCTGCATAGAAATCATATCTCAACACGTGGACTTTCTTATCACAGTAACGAAGACCGTGTGGCTGCGACACCTGGTAAATGTTTGCCGTTGTATACACAGTCTCTTGATATACATTCCTACTTTGTCACGAAGGAAATGTGTCATTGTTCCCCTGGAACGACAGTGACTTTTAGAAAAGAATCAATAACGTAGAATCAAACCCAACCGGTGTTATCTCGGCCTCTACTATTTCACGAGAAAGCTCTGGTCTATGGTGGACGGTTGGTTAGGGTCTAAGATCTCCAGGCTTTTCATATTCGGGTCCATGCTATCAATAGCGTAGTGTGACGTCCTACCGTAAAGTCTGTCATTGCAGTTATTCGACTTAAGCCTCTCATCACTCTAATAGTTATCGTCGCTGTGTCTGTCATTCACTGTCATACCTGTCATTTGCTGTCATACTTGTCATTTGCTGTCATACCTGTCATTTGCTGTCATACCTGTCATTTGCTGTCATACCTGTCATTTGCTGTCATACCCATCATTAATGTTGAACCTATTATCGTGCTTCTCTTGTCATGCATGACCGCCAGCTATTATATCATCTACGTTGCCTTTTATTGTTACCTTAGTTTTGTCTGTACCGTGATTGCATTACTTTACTAACATGAAAGTTCTGTTATTTCTTTTCTCGTGCCCTATTTCTTTCCATCGTAAAATTCTCGCTTACCTACCTTGTAACGAGTGAAATTACGGTACTCTCATCATGAATGTAAGTATATATGGTTGTGAAAGGCCTGTTATTCTTACTACTCGTCAGGAGTCTTCGGAGAGACAGGCAGATTCGGGAGATGATTCGCTGGTACAACTTCCTACTACTTTTCAGTACTTTTCCGAACTCTTATCGTGGCTGAAGATCGATTCTACCTCTATTCCTGGTCAGACAGAAGCCGAAAGAGCTGACTACGAACGTCGGGACATACTTCTATTGTCTTGTCAAAACTGTGCATCTCTCCTTCAACGAATTAAAGAGCTTGAGCAACGTGTTTTGGAGCTCGAAAAAGAGTTGATAGGGAGTCGGTGACGATCATAACACCCTTTGCGACCAGACTTCTCCGTCTCGTTCGTCGAAGCAACGATGTCATGGAGCATCCGCATGTTTTGATGATTGATGCCAAGGCTTAGGGCTAGGGCAATCCTGGCGCTTGTACTGATATTTTCGACTGCTTTCGCTACGGAGCTCGATCCCTCATATTGTATTTTACCAGCATAGATTATTGCATTTTGCTATAGTATAGCACCAATCCAGAGCATACTAGCCATTATGACTCACCGCATATGCCTTGCCCGTAACAAATGATAGCAACGGCTTGACTATCCAGCTCTATAGCCTCGCGCTCAGCAGCTACTGCTTGCTCAACACCCCCAGACTATCAGACGACCCTTGTGATAGGCCTATCGTCACCACGGCCGAATATATGCCCACCAGCTTTACCCAGCAGTGATGGAAGCGCTTGAATGAGTTTTTCAATCAATCCTCCGCTCCACCACCTGCCCCGCTATCAGCTCCTCCTCCGGCTCTAAAGCCATGGGCTCCGCCATCACCTCCGCAGCAATGTGCCGAAGCACCATCAGAGTTTCCGCCGCAGCCGATATCTGCACCTGTTTCTGCACCTGTTCCTTCGCCTGTTTCAGCTCAATGCTACCCACCATCACCAAGTGTCGAAACGATTAAAGAGGTGGGATACAAGCAGGTCTACACGTCTCTGCGGAGTGTCAAGCAGATAAGAGAGAAGCTTCGAGCTTCATCATAAACGTTGCTAAGAAGCCGGCTGCTGTGAAGGTTAATAGCTAAGTGGTTAGGGTTAGACTGGGCCATTTGCGTAGGAGGATAGGTACGAGGAACACACACTTATAGATAGGTTCGCTCATATGCGTACACCTCATCCGTTTCCGCGTACACCTAGTCATGTTGCGTTGGCAAATCTAAAGCTCCTTTTTTTGGCCCTGCGCTGGCCCCGGGGCCGCCCTAACTCTAAGTGTATGCGCAGTGGAACAAAGCGTATGCAAGAGACAGTGTACAAGAAACAGTTCCCTTAATGTTTTATTCTCTAGTCTGTATAGTACGATACTAGAAAACGACTGTTAAAAATAAATGAGAACTATGTATAAGTTTAACATACTGCCTCTATAAAACATCAGTTCTTGTAGATTCTTACTATCAAAATATATAAGTTGTCGGCTTCTTCTGCCATTTTGTTATACATGACCAGCAATCTTTTACACTCTCCGGTACGACGACAGTCTGGTAGCCTTGCTTCACGCTCACGACCGCGGTTGCCAATCACGCCATGGGATTGCGAGAAGCCCAAACTACGACTGACGCATTCCCCCTATCGAGAAGCTCTTCCCAATTGTCAATCGAGACTACAGTAGGTGGAGAAGGTGTGCTCTCCGAATGGTCACAGTCTTCTGAAACAGCGATTTGATTGAA
The DNA here is from genome assembly GCA_002927785.1 of Cladonia uncialis. Classification (NCBI taxonomy): domain Eukaryota; kingdom Fungi; phylum Ascomycota; class Lecanoromycetes; order Lecanorales; family Cladoniaceae; genus Cladonia; species Cladonia uncialis. The sequence continues at coordinate 9,460 of NAPT01000389.1, forward strand.
ATCACCGCTCCGGAACATGCTGAGTACGTCTAGATCTGCAACCCATTTACCACGGTCATGCACAGAGATGAGTGATTCGATGAAGAATGCTTCAGCATCTTGGGCTCCATGATCCCCAATGTTAAAAGGCATTATGTACTGAGTGAATGACCGATGAAGTGAAGTATTTTGGAAAGAGTCAGTACGCTGGTGGTCAAATGGAGCGTGGTTGATGAGATGCCAGCTCTCAATCTCGGGTTTGCGAATACGAGGGTCTTGGGGAGGTATGAGCATCGCTATACCAGCTCGGCCAATGTTTCCAACTACCCGCCGGACTTCATAAACTTCTGATACCTCGCCAGGATCGCTAAGCATTGCTGCGGATCAAGGGTTACTGGATTTATGTCGTAAACGCCGGATTCGAGCATCGCAATGCATGCAAATGTTCTCTGTAGACTAAGTTCGAACAACCACGGACTGGATCTATTCATGATATTCTCCTCTTTTAGCCCGGCGTGTCTCTCCAAGTTTCTTACCACCCCACGTAAATAATCCCGTGCTCCGGTCCCACAATTTTTCCCCTCGTCCCTTTCGCACTTTACCCACAGAGAATGATGCAGTGGTCTCCTCGCGACTTTAAGAGATATTGTAGCATCTGGTCGGAGCTTGTAAATTTGAACGATCGATGCAAGCGCCTTCAGAGATGAGATGCAGCGCGCCTGCGAACCGTCTTGTAAGGAGGCTAAACACCTAGTCAGCGCAAGTATATCAAGGTCATCTTTCTCGAGAAGCCCGTGCAATTCTTCGGAAGTAATCTCATTGTCTATGGATATTTTGGCCGGGTGGGATGTCGCGCCCTGACAAGGCAAGACCCTGTAGAGAGCTGCTGAATCAACATCACCATAAAGAAATTCAAGTGAAGCTGGGAAAGGCCAGATGTATTTCTGATCAGCCCAAGGAGCGTGGTCTATAGATATATGCTTGAATTCGTGATCCTTGGTCTATGTAGTTTGGTAATTATGATGTAATTCTTCGATTTCTTTTGCATAATCTCTAGGCGAGATTCTTAAATTATTAAACTATTTAGACCTATTTTTATTTTATATTAATTGCCATGCTATTATATCGTTACAAAATTCCAACCCGACCCGACCTGTTGCGCGGCTTATCGAGGACTCAATGGCCCATTATTTTTTCGGAGCCATGCAGCCTAACGGATTGTCAGAGTAACAGTCGAGAGTAGCAGATGGCTCGGCAACCCATACTGAATTTGTCTACTCTACTAGGAAGGCCATTTACTACTTCCTATGAATGGGTCATGGGAGATGGACGAGCGCAGGCCGAAAGTTGAACATTCATTAGAGATGGAACTCTTGGATGATTTCTGGCGTTGGTATGAAGATCTGTGGCATTTTAATCATTCTCAATCAAGACAACAACAAAGGAAAACATTACGTCCCTCTCATTCCAGTTCAGCAGCACCAGTACCGGACGCATACAAAAGGAACAGAAAGATAAAAGGCAAAGCAGTCGACCGTCAGCCATCAATCGTAAATCTTCCCGCAGCAAGCATGTCCTTCAACACCATCTCCCCCAACGCCCTAGGCGTGACCACATCCCCAGCAAAAACAAGAAAGGAATATCCACCACAAAAGCCATGAAAAACCACGTCCGATACTCAGCACCCAGCATGCTGTCCATTCCCCACTTCATCAGCGGCATCTCGCGATCAATCTTGCTAGCCAGCACGAGAATCAAATTCGCCAATCTTCCCACCACGATGCTCGTCACCGTATCAAGCACAGCGTTAGTGTCGCCGCCTGCTTCCAGCGTTGCTGCAAGTACAGGCGGTAGGCCGGAGTCAGTTTTCTTGGAGTGAAGGTCGGCTTCACCAACGAGGGAGGAGGTAAGAATGGAGGTGCGGGGGTCATTGAGAGTAAGGATGATGCCTTCGAAGCTCATGCGACAAAGTTTCTTCATGCCTTGAGTTTCTAAGCCGGTAAGCATATGTACTTCCGTGGGCTCCAGGCCATTCTGACGGCTCAGTATAATGTCGATAACACTCAAGAGTTCATCTTCTTTAATAGAGGTGATGCTCTTCCTCAAAAACACGGCTTCAATCTCAGGGTTCTCATGAAGGTAACCAACTTCAGAGATAGCGCGCACAGACCGATGAAAGTGGCGGGAAGGCTGCGCTTGCGACAGTATTTGGCGAAGTTATCCATGAAGGAGTTCGCTGCTGTGTAGTTGGATTCTGTGGCCGTGCCGACAGAGCCAGCCACGGAGGAGGTCATTAAGAAGAATTCTAGGGCGCTATCTTTACCCTTAATGCCATTGTGGAGATTCCAGGAGCCTTGGACTTTAGGCTTCACGGAGGTGTGCCAAGATTGGTTGGACATGGAGGTCCAGATTGCTTCCTGTCGGTGATATTCTGATGAGCGTAGTGCTATTAGGTTGGATAGAGGGGAGGGTATAAAGAGAAGATAAGAGAGAGAACAAAGGCGTCGGAAAAGGACAATAGATATACATCAAGACCCATAGCCGCCTGCACCACACCACCGATCTCGCCTTCAATGGCAGCAACAGCTTCTTCAACGACCTTGAAATCACCCACATCTCCATGAGTGACATGAATGTATGCGCCAGCATCCTTAAGATCTTTGACGAGGCGATGTGCAGGCTCTTTGTCAAGGCCAGACCGGCCAATCATGGCGAATTTGTTCTAGTCGATAGATGCGTTTAGTCCATTTGTAAATCAATTGGACAAAATGGCATATGGACTGACTGTATATATAGACCAGTCCATTTATGAATCGACTAGTCTATATATAAATTCCTCATATGATTGGATAAGAGGTACGGTTAGTTATCCACAAAATAGTCATCTACCTTACTGTCGCCCATCGCCGCCGCCCATTACCGCCGCTTATTACCACCACCGCCCACTACCACCACCTACCACCACCATCCATCAATATCATCCATCGCTATTACCCATCGCTATTACCAGTAGGCCATAGCGCGGATTGGTAGGCAACAGCGATGGGTGATGGTGATAGGTGACAGCGATAGATGACGGTGATAGGTGATAGCAATGAGTAACAGCGATGGGTGATAGTGATAGTGATGGTGATGGTGATGGCGATGATGATGGCGATGGCGATGGCGATGGCGATGGCGATGCTGATAGGTAATAGCGATGGACCCCCTTATTCTGTAAGACATTTTTATGCAGTCGAGGCACCATTTCAGTCCATTTATGAATGGACTGGATAATTTTATAAATTATCAAAAATTCACGCCTCAACTAGAACAAGATACGGCACTCAATTGACTCATCCTCCTCTACTTTCCCGAACGCACGATGTGCACACACGCGGTCAAAGCGTTATTGATTCTCATCTTCCGCCAACGATAAGCTGGTATTATTCGATGCTGACAACATTCAATAAGTTCGACGTCCATCGAGGAGCCTGGACGGTCGAGAAGACAAGGCTGTAGCATGTAACACGCGGCCTCGCCTTTCTTGGCCTTCATGACACTTGTGATACTCCTGACTGGTAAAAATCTCGAGTCGTGATGCTCGCGTGTTTGCCAAAAGCCCAATGCGGCTTCTGCCAGGTTACAGCCTCTGGGTTATGACGTGATGTATGGGATTATGTTGATTCTCTTCTCATATCTTAATATTCCCCATCATTCATCTCATCAACCACCTTTCTCCCCTCACATCAACCACCCTTTCCCCCCCAATACCAAGTGAACCTCACAAACAAAATATGACCGACATAACAATGACTGCAATGCAGTCCGATCACACCGAGGCACCCATTCCAGCATCCAGCGGTAACTCCGTCGACGTTGAAGCCCTTGCCGTCACCATTGCCAAAATTCCTACAACAGACTCGCCACGTCCTATTCACGGATGGAGATGGGGACTCGCAGGTAAGCAGAATGTTACCCCGCCAGAAAATCTATGTGCAGCTAATACTCACACCTCATCAGTGTCTGCCATCCTCTCCAGTGTCTTCTTCTTCTCCCTCGATCAAACAATTGTGGCAGATATTATCCCCGACATAGTCGATCACTTTGGTCGAGTCCAAAAGCTACCGTGGATATCAGTGACCCTTCTCCTCGCAGCCGCTGGCACCATTAATTTCTGGTACAGTACTACATCTATCTAATCAGTCATTCCAAGGCTCTGATACTAACGAACACAAGGGCGAGAATGTACGGCCAATTCGACCCGAAATGGCTTTACATATACTGCGTCCTCGGCTTCGAGATCGGCTCGGCGGTCTGCGGCGCTGCCCCTTCCATGAATGCCCTGATCATCGGCCGTGCAGTTGCAGGCCTTGGTGGCGCAGGCATGTACCTAGGTGTCATAATGCTGCTCTCAATCTTCACAACCGAGACTAAACGCCCCAACTATTTCGCCATGCTGGGCGGAACTTTCGGCTTGTGCACAGTGTTTGTCTTGCCTTTCTAACCAGCCTCTCTGGACGGCTCCCATTCAGACTATAACTGCTGAATTTTATATACAATCTTGGTCCTATCGTCGGCGGTGCCTTCGCCGACAGCACTGCTACCTGGCGCTGGGCGTTTTATATAAATCTTTGTATCGGAGCCCTCTTCGCCCCCATCTACTTCCTCTACCTTCCCTCGCGCGACCCTCGCCTAAACACCTCCATCCTGTCCCGCTGCCGCAAAATCAACTACCTCGGCACGCTCCTCTAAATTAGGGCCTTCATTTCGGGTATCATAACGGTTTCCTTCGGCGGTGTTATTTATGCCTGGAACAGCATAATTATTATCACGCTGTTCACCCTCTCCGTCGGGCTCTTCATTTTCCTCACCCTCTAACAAACCTTCACCATCCTGACAACACTCTCGCGCCGCATCTTCCCTATCCATTACATCACCCAAAAAGAAATGGCGATCCTCTTCGCCCAAATCGCTGCCGCTTCCATCAACTCCTTTATCGCCATCTACTTCATCCCGCTCTATTTCCAATTCATGCAATCTAATCAAACCCTCCGCTCCGGCGTCCGTCTTCTCCCCTATATCATTCCCCTCGTCTTCACCACGATGCTGAACAGCGCCTTTATAGAGGAATTCAAGTATTACCTCCTCTAGTTCCTAGTTGGGGGCGTCCTCATCATCGCCAGCAATATCATGCTTTTTCACATCTCACTCACTATCAGCACCGCCTATATCTACGCCGCGCTCATCTTAGGCGGGCTGGGTACAGGCCTCTTCATCAACGCGCCCTTCGCCATCGCACAGTAGCTCGTCCCGCCAAAGGAAATCGCCTTAGCCGTCGGCTTCATCACATGCGCGCAGGTGACCGGGTGCACCATCTCCCTTGCTATGGCAAACGCGATTTTCCTCAACCTCGCGGAGAACGCCATCACGGATCTGCTCCCCAAAGTTGCGAAAGAGGACGTGCAAGCTGCGATTACAGGGGCCGGAGGCGCCTTCTTGCGGACGCTGGGTCCAGTGATGCAGAAGCGAGTGCTCGAGGCTATTGTGGTAGCTATTCAGATTGTTTCTGTGCTGGGCATTACCGCGGGTGTGGTGGCGGTCGTGTTGGCTTTGGGGATGAGTCGGGCAGCTATTGATTTGGGTGGGCCGAAGATGGTTGCTGAGGCGATCGAGGAGGCTGATCGGGAGGAGAAGGACCGGAAGACTGGGTGAGGAGTGTATTAAACAGGTGGCATATGAGTAGCTGACAGTACAACTTCGATTCGGTGGAGAAGCGGGGAACCCGGGATCCAGCGAGGTTAATCAATTATTTATAGCAAGCAAGCATTTCTAGCTATTCGTCTATCTGTTTTATACTATGGACCCGAGAAAATAGACACATGAGCTCGCTCAGTCATCAATGCTCGTAGCGTAATACGCACATCCACCATCCTGCTCATGTAAGCAAATCTTCTCACCGCTCCCCACCAACACAAACAACCAATTTCTCCCCCCTGACCTTCCCCGCCTTCATCTCCTCAAACCCTTTTCCAATCCCCGTCTCCAGACCCCCCTCCAGAAGCCTATGTCTTACAGGCTTAACTTTCCCGCTCACCAGCAACCCTGTAAGCTGTTTCAAATTTTTGCTCGCAATGGCATAGTCAGTCGGCGAGGCAGAGTGATATTTGAAAAGGAACCAGAATGGCTGGCAAGCAAAGGCATTAGTGGTGTTTCGAACGGGGAAGATGGATGGGAGTGAAAGAAGGAATAGAATTATACCTTCCCCAAAGCCGTATAGCTCAAAATCCACTCATTCGCTCTCAACCCCTGCGGCACCGTCCCCTGAATCATCCCTGGCGGGAGGGTTCTCACAATTCTGCCCTCGCGTCCCATAAGTTGCGCGCACATAACCGTGCTTCGACCTTCCGAATGGCAATCAATCGCTCTCGTCACATTTTTCTCCAAAGCTTTGACATCCTTCTCGATAGTGGGAGATTTATAATCAAAGCACACGTCGGCGCCTAGTGTTTGTAGCCGGGAATGATTCTCAGTAGAAGCTACGGCTATGATATAGATAAAAGGGTAGAGGAGATGCGCTTGTTGGATAACATGCATGCCTGTATTCGTGGCGGCGCTGTAGACGAGGAGCTGAAGTAAGGCCAAACAGGTGATAATTAGCGATGTATACACCCACGAAAGAAAGACGATTTCTTGCACAAGCAGAACAAAACGAGAATTTGAATTTACAGCATTTCTCTTGCTTGATACCTTTTCTTCCTCATCGACCTCTTTAAACAGCCGCTGCTGCAGTGCCTGCGTTGCGCTCACCCAGCCCACGCCTAACGTACACGCCTCTTCCAACCCCAAACCCTGCGGCACCAGAAAACACATTTCAGGATCCGCGACTAGAAAGTCGGCAAAGCCGCCTGTATGGCTATCTTTACAGCCATGGATCACACCTGCTATGCGATCGCCTTTGTGAAAAGAGGAGCTTTGAGATTTCTCAACGATGCCGGAAAAATCACAGCCGATCACTTTCGAAGGAGGGAGCGACATAGAGGCATGTTTATCTGACAAGGTTTTCTATTAGTCTTGTTGATGTTGAAGGAGGGATTGCAAACAGTCGGTTGGGTTCAGAGAGACGTAGGCCACTTTCACGAGGATCTCTGTTGAGGTGGGAGTGGGGATCGAGAGGGCGTAGAGCGCTGGGGACCGAAGGAAGCGCGTCATGAAGGCTTTCATTGTTGTGGCTGTCATTTTTGCTTAGATTGGTTTTGTGGTAACGGTGTTCCCGTTGCGTTGTAGGCGAAGGGGGTGGGCTTTTGAGCTGGGTAGTGAGTGAGGATAGTTACGCCTGAGACACAAATGGTGCTGTGGAAATGCGACCGGAGAGCTGAAGTAAAAGCGCCCGTCTGATAATGAGAAAATTCTAGTCTTCTGTCGCAACGAAAAACGAATTGGTTGACAAGTTTGGGAATGGGATATAATTTGAAGGGAGTGGTGCCTCAACTATTTATGGGGAAGTCTCGGTTCAACTTCGTCTCTTTGCACGGCGTTTACCTCATACCTAAGTACGTATTCGTACCCCAGATGAATCCTACAAGGTCGGAAAATGCGGGCATTAAAAAAGAGGTAGGGAGTTCCCGGCACGCTACATGTTTTCAGCTGGTGGGAGATTCGAAGATAAGGTAAGGTAAGCCAGTGCTAGTCTTGTTACTAGCTGAAATACTATCGTAATAATTTACAAGCTGAAATACTATCGTAATAAGTTACAAGCTGAGGTACAGAGATGAGGTACTTTCAATTCACTTTTTAATCCTGAACATCGGGCCGACCGGCGATCCCCATCAAAATGGGTTCCTAAGGTAATGCGCCCGTTGCCTAAGAAACCAGCCATTGCTGGCCCGATGTTCAGTATTAAAAATCAATTTGAAAGTACCTAGACACGTTGGAGTGCTTGCTAAATCCGGGGGCGGGCTCTAGGGGATACTACCGCTCACCCCGAATTCAAGCCTCAGGAACTCAGGCGGCCCTAAACCCCCCATAGCTAGGCCACCTCTTAGGGGGGTTCTAGCCGAAACAGGGAAATCCGCGCAACGGGCCTGAGCGGCAGAGTCGCCAAGACCTGGGATTTAGGCCCTAGGCGCAAAAATCCTTTGCCCACCATCGTCTTCATCACTACTATCAGCGCTTATAATAGACCAGAAAGTCTTTACATTATGGGAAAAGCCACCGCTTGACGTGCTTTTGGAGCCGGTAGAAAGAGCTTAGTAGCCGTACTCAATTGTCCAGGTGAAGAAAAGTATTGGATTAGACGTGGCTATAGTTGAGATCCTACGTAGAAGTAATCTATACACTCTATCTCACCTCCTCACAAGTCGTATCGAGGGTCAACATTGATTTAAAAGTCACCCATCGCCCCTGAGCCAAGCTTGTGGCCACTTCTCATCACACACTCACTCAGCACCAGTCAATCACTACTTATCTATCGTGCCAGTGCGCTCCTCAGTCGCTTTCCTCATCCGAATACAACTTGTCATTTCCTCGACCTTCGACTTCTTTGTGGGCTCCCGAGCACGCGCGTCTAGGATCTCTATCTTGGGAGGAATTTGTGGGAGCTTTTCCTGGGTATACAAGTCCCCGAGTACATGTGGGTGGACAGTTGGTGGGCTCTCTGCATAGTATATGACTCGAGCATCTAGTTTTCCACTTCCCGCACGACACAGAGGTAACAATACTGGGACTGGCTCCTTATCTGGGCAATTTCAGTCATTATAATCCTCCACGCATGGTTATCGTTAAGGACTTACTACCAACCTCATGAATCCATACAACTCCTTTTTCATCCATCGATATCCGGCGTATTTGGGGGTTAGGTGTTCGTCTCGGCCCAGTCCTGTAATGTTGGTGGCTAATCAGACGATGGCATACATTACAGCAACAGTTCAGGCATCCATATAAACGTGAGTCTCCCTCCTCAACACATCTACCGCAATGTGCACAGCGTAACACCGTGAACCTCAGCCACATTGGTTTAAGAGGCAGTTGAATTAACGGTAGGAGGGCCTCTATCGTTTTATTCAAGCCAAATTGCTCCATCAAATGATCATAACATTGTCCCTCTGAGTCATCACACCATCGATATAGACTTTTGGAATCGAGTTTCTGTGGGTGTCCATGGGTGAAGTAGTATATGTGGTCTAAGGTATAGTTGACATGACTTTCAATAAGTGACTTTGGGGGTTCAGGTATCTTGTAGAAGAGAATCGTTATGGAATCCATCAAAGTCCATTCCGTTGGTATCCATTTATCATCCCAATCCCATTGTTTAGTCGCTAATTAGTTATGGCTTATCTTTTCTCTTATGATGGGATCCTTTCTGTGTCCTTCAGAGTAGGGTATGGAGGGGCCTTCTAGGATGAAACGTTGGTCTCTATCCCTAAAACGCCGGTGTTTTCGCTTTACTTTACACAACATACACGCTTTCTCCATCAGTTGAGTCGGGTTGTCGTTCAAGAAATGGATATGTATCAGCCACCTAATGCAAACACTGAGTAGGCTTGGATCAATGGAAATGCTGGTGTAGAAGTGCCGGTTTGAGCATTTGAGGCAGACCAAGGCAACCAGGTCTAGATGATCCACGACCTTGTGTAAGATCCCGATAGGAAGTTGATCAAGTGAATGGCGAACCACATCTTGCTTAGTAGTCGTATGCCTTGATACTCCCGAGCGTATTAGGGCCAAGGATGATTTGTTGGAACTCGAACCTTCGCCGCCTAGATCAAGGTCCTTCTTCTCATGTACCAACAAGTTGAAGTCCATACTGGGAAGCTCTTTAAGTCCAGCAGTGAACCTCAAAAGAGGGAGAGTATGGTAATATCTGCAAGTGATTTGAAGATACTGGGTCATTAATATAGTCCCGCTGTTACGTTGCCAAGGTTGTGGCGTCGAAAAATCAAGAAGCTTTTCCCACATTACGCTTTTCAATCGACCCACTTGGACCGAACTTACGAAGGTGTCGGAAATTTAGCTGGCAATGGCCAGATGGATAGGATTACATGACTGGGGTGTGCGGAAGTCTTTTGGGTGCCATGAAAGTAGCTGGGGTCATATGCTTTCTGGTGGGTACAGGGATGTTCGTTCTAGGAAGCGAAGCCTGCTAGCTATTCTAAATTTATGACTGATCTCCTAACGCCTCCACCTTCCAACACAACAGGGAGATAATTCGCCCTTGCTGTGGGCTTCCATGAATAATCAACTTGTATGGGTATTTTATGCAGCAGGCGGGGGTACATTGTTGGGCCGGTAACTGGCGGTGTTCACACCATCTGGGACTGGTAACAGGTGGTGTTCAAACCATCTTGGACTGGTAATTGGTGGTGCTCAAACCCTCTTAGACTAGTAACTGGCGGTTCTCGAACCATCTTGGACTGGTAAATCTGAAACGCAAGCCACTTAAAGCAGTATCAATTTTTTGACATTTTATTAAGTCTCTTCTGCCAATCTGATTAAAGATATTCTTCCAGGCCTTGAACTTCTCGTCACCATCCATGATCGCAAAAGGATCTTTATTCATCTGCACACTATCGAATAATCTCCCCTCTGCTAGGTTCAGCTTACCCTTCCCTATCAGCAAACTCTCATTCACATCCAGACTGCCAGGTCCAGGCGTCTGCGCATCCCTCGCATCCTTGTCGATACTGACATAGAACTCTTATCCCGAGCGGAGGAAGAAGTTCGACTCTGCAGCTAGAGTATCACCAAGCGAGTCTTCGGTGGGCTGGAAAGGCTGCATGGCGGCTACCTAGATACCGTGGATGAAAAGAATGGCGCCATTAGCTAGCGCTGCAGGCGAGATGGCTTTGTCGAGCGAGAGGTGCAGATTGTCGGCCGAGAGCTGAATATTAGGAGCGCGGGCGAGTATGTGATCGATATTGTACTCGTCAGGGTGCCCGTAGAGATAGAAGGCCACGCAGTCGGAGGGATAGCCTGTGTCACAGAAGCGTCCTTTAAGTGAGCGGTCTCTAATGATGTGGTCTATGTTGCGAGAGTCGTAGAACAAACACTATCCCTGGGAAAGTAATCCAGTCTTGCATCACTTTGTCCCTCGAGGATCTCCAATATGTTCTTCTTGAAGTACTCATAATTCTCAGCTTTTGGGCCGAGAAAGTAGGAGCTAATAGCCTGGTGTGATTCATCCTCCCCAGGATTAACGCTATTGTAAACAGACATAGTATTTGTTGAATGGCAAACAGTTTCTGACAGATATTCTGGGTTCATGTGTTTTTTCGGAGGAAATGTGAATTATATATCATGCCAGGTCTCAGAGCTGGTACGTAGTCCTAGTGATGTTCGGCCAACATTGCGGCAATTTTGACGTCGAATGAGACACAGCGTCGTTAGCTAGACCAATGGATCACGTCAGGCGCCTACACCTCCACGCGGTTGAGAGCTTGCTAGAATGCCCAATCTCGGTGCTAAAAGTGACTGGCCATTCTGAAGCGGTGTCTTGCAGAAGCCTAGTACACTGGAGGTATAAAGTGTACTGAAGCGGGGTGGTCCTGCATGTTTTTCCAGATATGCAGCAATTTTGTGGCCTCGTCACTGGGATCTCCGCCCATCAATGTTGCTCTATCACCAAGTATAATACACGCACATCTGGCGCGCGTCAGGACGACGTTCAGCCGGCGCATATCATCAAGGAAGCCGATATCACCGTGTGCGTTACACCGGGTCGTAGCAAACACCACAACATCTGCCTCCTGCCCCTGAAATCCGTCAATACTGTTGACCAGAATACCAGACGATCGCAAATCAATCAACAGCTCCACTTGTCGCGATTATGGGGCCAAGACTGCCACCGAAGGAATTGTGGAGCGATCAATGCCGTTGAGCTGTGGCCGCAGCATCTTGCAGATCTCTTTGGTGAGGACCACTTGCTGATGATTTCTTTTGGATTTGTGACCTAGGTCCTCAGTGCCGGAGCATTGGAGGAAGAACATACGAGCAGGTCCACCACTCTGTTTGCAGGGCCATGGAAAAGATCGAGGATTGAGAGGGCGGTTGCTGTCCTGAACGGCGGTCTTCAAGCGGCCTTCGTAGAATTCCGTCGAGCTGAACGCGCATATAGAGGTGTGCATTCGATATTGGGTATCTAGCATGACCTTCCGTAGGAATCTATCGGTATCAGGAGAGGAATAAAGACGTTCGAAAAGGGACACTTCGAAGCCAACAAGTTTAGCGTGCTTGATCACCGTCGCCCGAAGTTGGACATGGTCGCCAACCAGTATGGCTTTCGAGCAGCCCTTGACTAGTGGAACGAGTGACTGCGGCTCTGCCTGCTGCGATGCCTCATCTATGATCACCGTATCAAACAGATCTGTGCGTAGAAGGCCAAGACCTGCGCCAATGCAGGTTGTAAAGATAAGGCGACACTGGCTGATGTGCTTCTGGGCCCTTTTGCGGCCCGCGGGATTCTCGTTCAAGTCCTTTCCAAAAATAGCATCGCAAGTGTATTTCAGTAGGTCTTACGCAACCTTTCGGACCCGAGAGAACTGTCAGTATCGCGTGAGGGCCGCAAGGCGTTGTGGCAGGTACACTCACATCGGTGGAGACCCGGAGGGCATTGCATTTTCCTGCGCGATGAAGTTCTGCATTGGTCATATACTTCCTCATGATGTTATCAACGGCGTTGTGAGTGGGCGCTGTTACCAGAATCCTCCGCTCGGGATCGGATGATAGAAGTTCGAGAATAACGGCAAGTGTATACGTCTTGCCTGTCCCTGGAGGGCCCCAAAGCCATGTCAAAGGACTATGCATCGCTGCCATCACAGCATCTCTCTGACTTTGATTGAGATCGTTACGTTCGAGCACAGATGCTTCCCCCTTGGTTTCATCCATAGCGACACTATCGCTAAGGGCCAGCAGTCTATGCTGGATGCCACAGAACTGTCCCGGAGCTGTGACAAAGTTATTTAGTGCCTCAAACATAGCTTTACTCGTCGCGAAGGAACCGCAATGCTTGACCCTCCATGAACATTGTTCAAGGAAGGATGGGAGAGGGTGCAAGAATCGGAAGGAGACACTCCCTGGCTCTGCTGATTCGACTAGAGCATCTATTGAACAGAAATTGCGCTCAAGGCTATTCGTTGGCAGTGTCGACGGCGTGAACTGGATGTGGTCGTTTGCAGAGAATCGTATTGAAGCATGGGAGTCGATTCGGACATTACTTGTTACGAGTCCAGTCTTGCCATCAAGTTGTAAGCTCAGCATGTCTTCCCGTACTGATCGTGTCTTTTTCGCTTCGTCGGAATGCTCAATAGCAATTCCAATGCAGTTTTTGATAAAGTATTAGACGATCTTCGGCCTTGCCGTGAACAGTCGCGCGCCATGCGGCTCCAGACAGCCCATGGGAAGGTCCAAAGCTATGTCAGAAGAGCTGATCATGAGCGAGATGTCCTCCGCTAACGAACTGAATGAGAGTAGCGACATATGTGATATCTGGTCTAACACATATTGAAAGGGTTTGACGACTAAAGTTTGCATATCATTTGCCGCTGCTATGATTGCTTTCAGAAGGTCAGTTGCCCTTCCATTCAAAATTCTCCGAATTGGCATCGGGAGCTGCGCCCACGAGCCCAAGCGTGTGAAACCTATAACGAGGGGCGGTTGTTTCTGAAGAAAATCAACCATCGTTTCCACAATGAAAGCTTTCGAGTTCTGGCCAAGGCTGTCCATAGTTGATGAGAGGAGGTGCTCGAATACTTTACGAAGCATCGCTTTTTGACCATGATTCAGAAGCCATTCCAATAGATCAATAAGCTCCGCTGGCTTTTGCAAATGATTAAGCTTGGACAGTTGCGCATCTCGTGCTATGTCGCAGATGATCCCGGGAGTCGAGGACCAGTCCACGCCACTCATTGTTGGTAATGCGTACTTCCGCTCGGATTTGTCAAACAAAGGCATTACTTCCTGTGTGTCGATCAAGCTAAGCCATTGATCTAGGACTTGCAGGGCTCGAGTATCCCGGTTGCTGATGACATAGACCTCTACTCCAACAACGGCATTCCGCTTAACCGTCCCCACATGCTTCGCGAGGTTGGCACTGAACTTATTCAGAGCTATGCTAATTACCCAATCATAGTTAGAGCCTTGCTCAATGGTGGCATTCCTGGCTCTTCTTCTATGGCCTGTACCTTCGATACCTTTGTAGGTAGCATCTTTTGAGCCCGGTTTGCCCAAAAAGACCCAAGTGTTCGCTCGCTTTGTCTCGTACAGCTGGAAGCCTCCATCGTCAAAGTAGAGAGGGTAGTCGACTTTGGTGTTGAGAGATCGTCGGTGCGTAGCCATATCCTGTTGAGAATGGGGAAATGAGAAGAGGCGGACAGCGTCATCGACCAGGCATTCTTGATACTTGGTCACGCGGCGAGGGATATAAATTGCGATTGTTAGCCTTGTGTCAACTCGAATGACGATCAACTTTCGATGAAAAAGTTCCAACGCTTTCCCCGCAGTCTCCATGAATCTTCCCAGGCGGTCGATGCTTGAGTCGAAAACTCGTTTCCATCTCACTGCCGGGATGTCCAGCCTAAAATAACGAAGTTCTTCCGGTGAGAGCAAATAGGAGCTCGATAGAGCGTTCTATACTAAGCTTGGGACATGCTCCTCAACCGGCAATTGGCCGACCGCCCAAGTCTTTTGCTCATCCGACATTTGATTGAAATCGAAGAAGTCAAGAAAATCTTTCACCGCGGCATCGTTCCGAAGACACCATTCCGCCGCCATTTTGAATAGCTTGAACTCAGAAAATGCAATCTTATCTCTACTCAGGAGTACTTCAATCCCATCTACGGGCATGCCGTTCAAACTCATGGCCGAGCGTGAGCTGAGCACCAATGGTTTAGCCGCTTCATGGAGAGTGTCTAGTATGAACGCTGAGGCGTTAGGATTTGGGATCGGAGGTTCCTCCAGATGACGAGGGACCTTAATGCGATTGCCATCCACACACCTCGAGAACAGATGGTTCAATTCTTGACACTCCGAGCTCATTGGACCCTTCGATCTTGCCCAATCCATGAAAAGATTTTTTACACGAACAAGAGATGCGTTCGTGTATCCCACAAAGTACTTCAAACGATCCTCGTAGGTAATCTTTTCAAAGGTGATAGGTTCTTTCACACCCTGGTAGATTGCAGCTTGAGCGACCTTGCTGGAAATGAGATCAGGGTCCCAGCATACGAAAACTGGACGCATCAGTCATTGAACAAGACCTCATTGCAAGGTGTCTCCTACATTGGTCCCCGTCAAGATCCCCCCCAGACATTAGATCAGCACTGGGTCGTCGTCCTTGAGTGGGAAATACAATGCAGTCTACCAGATGCGATAGCTCGTCGTGTTGTACAGCTTTGAACTTTTGTAGATCTCCAGGATGCAGACACGGGTTTCTAGTCACGAGGACTTCCGTTCCTACGATAGTCCTCGGCACTCCGTCTCCATCCATTGTGATCCTGAGGGCGCACTCCCCATCCTTCAACACATTTCTCGGATCACAAACCCCAAATACCAGCCGCGACCGTGGAACAAAGATGCGGCATCGTTGCTCATCTCTCTTATTTAGGAGTTTGCCGTACTCGATGTTGACTTCCCTCCGTACAGTGGCCTTCACAGAATCGAGACCTTCCATCAGAAGTGTCTCTGCCATAACCGGCTCGTTAACATACGAAAGGAAACGGAAGGCTGCTCTAGGATCTTGGGGCGCGGCAGAAAGGAAATCTAGATGCTCTCGCTGTTTTTGGAGAAAGACAGAGTCTGAGATACCCAGAGCATGTAAGAGTAAGATGACCTCGTCATTCAGATAGCCGAAGGTGTATGGCTTCGAGTATTCGACCACAGAAAAGTTGAGATCAGGTGTACCAGAGACTTTCCTCATAGAATCCCTGAATTGTACGAGCGTTTGGCTCTGCAGCTTCGGCTCCAGCTCAAGCACTCCCTTGTAACCTCTATACCGGATTTGGAAAACCGATGGGTTGTAGCGTTTATTGCGAAAGCAGATATTAAGCTTCTGTACTAAAAGTCGAGCCATATGCGAGGAGATCAAACCGCATCCGTCAGTGAACATATAATCGCCTTTGATAATATCTGGTATATCTTCACAGCGGTCCGGTTGGAGCTGAGTCGCGACTTCACCAGCCGAGAAGAGTAGACCTATCCGCTTCGCCATCTTTGCGACCGATTTGATTTTGGAAAAGTCCCCGAGAGCGTCTATTTTTTTGCAGATTTCTTCTTTGGTCCCAGCGTACAGGAAGCATGATTTACATTTTAGCTGGCTATTGCTGTGCCCATAGAAGCGATACTGAACATTATTGAGACTCAATCCGGAGCTCAAGAGCCTCAAAATGTAGTCTGCAGATTCTTTCGGAGGCGCCTGCTGGGACGAGCCAGAGCTAGTCTCACAATGGGGATCCGTTCGTGGGTATTGAAGTCTGAACTTTTCGAAAGATATGGAGATAAAGTGATCCAACATGTCGCTCTCCACCGCCCTATTTGGAGACTGTCTCTGGAAGCGGAGAGTCACTTCCTGTTTACATTGGTTAGAGACCACGGAGACCGACTTGATAAGCCGAAGTCTATTTGTGGTCGACGCCAGCGGTAGATGCGGCACTGTGTATGACCATTGTTTATCATCTGGTCTTATGTTACGCTGGAGGATATAGCTAAACCTCGACACGTTTTGTTCACCCATAATCACGATCTTTCATCACCCGTGACGCCACTCAGTACACAAGGTTACAGAAGACTGGAGGTACGCTTTCTCAACAACACTTACGTGGGCGCGCGGTAGCCATAGCCAATAAGAGCAACTCCTGAGCTGCAGGTATCGTGCCTGAAAAAATTCTAGAGTAGCGCCGCGTTAGTGCCAAAATAGCTGGCGCGCACACCAAAAATTGCACATATTGACCATTTCAATAGAACTCAATCGGCAACCATATTTGTAATACCAAATTGGGCAGGATTGAGAGTATATATATATATATTTAATTGCCTCTCTTTCCACTCTAATAGAAGATCTTATTATTACTCTATATCTTTAATATATCTACTATAGCTTCTTCACTAAATATATAAATATATTTTAATATTAAATAATATATATATTTTAATTATAAAATTAACGAGATTATTAATTATATAAAAATTAGTTAATAATAGTTATTAAAAATAAAATATAATCTTATAGTTTTTAATAATATTATAGATTTTAATTTATTTTAAAATTATTTTTATATATTAAATAATAAAATAAAAATTATTTTATTAATATAATTTAATAAAAAATTACTATTTTATTTATTTTAAATAAATTTTTTTTTTAATATATATAATAATTTAGAGTTTAATAAAAAAATAATAAAAAATATTTTTTATTATTATAAATAAATATATAAAAAAATATATTTTATTTTATTTTATCTCAGCTTTTATTAATTAACTATTTTATATAAATCTTTTATAAAGTTTTATAATAAAATTAATATATATATAATCTATAAAAGATAAAATTTTATAAATAGATTATTTTTTTATTTATTTTTTTAAATAAAATTATTTTTTATAAATATATAAATAATAGAAAATATAAATAATTAAGATTAGAAATTAAAATAAAAATAAATACTTTATTTAAATAATTAAAAAGATAGTTAGTATTATTAATATATATAATAAATAGCTATATTATTTAGAAGATTTATTATAATTTTATTAATAAAATTCTATTTAATAATTTTATCTATAATAAAATACTTTTTTAATATATTTTAATAATATTAGAAAATTCTTATTTAATTATAATTTTAAATAATATTAGAATTTATTATTTAGTAAAGTTAAAAATAATATATAAAAAAATAAATATTAATTTTATATATCTATCTATTTATTTATTTAATTATAATTTTATAGAAATATTATTTATAATATTAAAATAATAATTAAAAAAATATAATTATTTTATTAAATTATATAAATCTATATAAATAATTTTTAAATAATTTTTAAATAATATAATAATAATAT
>NAPT01000038.1:0-79151 GCA_002927785.1 Cladonia uncialis
GGGGAGGTTAGTTGTGTGGGAGATGGGGTTGAGGGGGAACGTACAGAGTTTGAAGGCGGCCTTTTTGAAGTAAATGGCTGCTGAGTTAAAGTCGCCTTTCAGGAGGTAGAGTCGGCCTTTGATGTAGGTCGACCAGTCGGTGGACGGTTGATAGCGGAGGAAATCTGTCGCGAGGTCGAGATTATTGTTCGCGAGTAGGTTGCATTGGATGTAGACTCTAACTTCGTCTAGGCTGATTTGTTCGTTGCCTCCGAGGACCCATTGTAATAGGTCTTGGATAGTGTAGGTCAACGCCTCACACTGAGATTGTATGTCGTGCGATTGAGGCGGTAGGTGGAGGGCGAAGAGGTTCTCAAGGACTGTGGAAGTTTTGTTCTGCTCATTGCTCGAAGTATCTATGTCCCCAGCTTTGATCGTTGCAGGCGTCGGATTGTCCTTATTCTTCTCGGCTCTGATATTTGTTGCCAGCCATTGCATGATCTGATACTGCCGAAGCAGGTCAAGCAACTCCACGTATATTCTAGGCCCGTGAAACTTTTTCATAGGTATCTCGTCTCTGTGGATGTCCATATCCACAAACACTATCAAGATCAATAGGTCAAACAGTAGCCTCTCTCGCGAGGCTATCATGTCTCGCGCTCCGTTGACGAGCATCCTTTGACCGAAAGTGGTGTGAGACAGCCCAGAGCTCTCAGGTGGCAGACTATGAGATAGTTCATCTAGGATTGAGAGGAAGGTCTCAGTCTCAAGCCTATTGAAACCCCCCATTGGATCAAGTGAATCTTCCAACCTCTCAAAGTGGTCTTTCCCTACTTCTTCGGTAAAGTTGCAGCGATCGTAGAAGGACTGAATACGAAGAGGCACAGAGAGTGAAGGGTCCAGCCAAAGCTCTTCCGCTAGTACAGACCTACAGTTTTGAAGCAAGCCGTAGCTGCAACCCTGTCTGAAGCTGGCCGCTGCTGAAACCATTAGAGCCAACTCATCTGGTAATTTAGGTTCTATCCCTTGCTCCATTTCGATAGAAGGAGCTTCCAACATGCCTATGGATTTCGCCAGAACCGTGGAGCTGTTAAAAGATATTATCTCGACTTTGTCACAAGTACGAATTGCAGCAGCACCGTTAGCAAAGGCTATATAAGGTATCTCGACGTATCCGTCATAGGCAAGTGAAGAGATCTGCCATCTCGACTTATCGAGGTCTCTAATGTCTTGCCATAAGACGGTCCATTCTTGATCGCTTGCTTTATGATACTTTGAAAAGTCTTCCCCCCCAGTTGTAGCATCGACCTGTAGTGAAACGGCAGAACACATGCGCTCCTTTAAAGAGGCTTTTGGATCGGGAAGGGAGAGGGAGCGTTCCGAACAATACATCGCAAGAGCAGTCTCTAAGACCGTCTCGGGGTATTTGCCGGGGCACATGATATATTCGAGCCATTTGTCGGTCGCATCTTCGGGTTCAAGGTCGGATATTTGGGGCGCTGGCTGATCACTCCAAGTCTCGGTGGCAGTGGTCGTCCAGCTATTTTGCCAGAGACTCGGTAGATCCTCGAGATCGAACTTCAAATTGTACAGCTTATGGCGTCTATTTGACCTCATGAGGACCCATATCTCTAATTGTTGTCCCCGTTGCGCGCCCTTCATTTTGAAGTCTGCAACTTTCCATATTGCTTTGCTCTCTGGACTTGGGTCTGGGTCTGGGGGCTTAAAGGAGCAATCAGGATACATGTCTCGAACCCCTCGGTCCCCATGGTCTGGGTCGCGGATACCCCAGAATTTGAACTGTCCAAGGTCGTGAGGTGAGAAGGTTACGGCGTAGTACAAGTCTCCTTCCATAGGCCTATGCGTTTCGAAGACTTGAAGGACATTCGGGCTCCCAGGATCCAGCATCATTTTGGCCGTCTCATGAGGCTCGCGATGCTGCCACAGAAGGTCTTTCGAAAAGACACTTGCTGCTTTGGTCGGATTCCAGATTCGCAGAGTATGATTTAGGCATACTGCAAAGAGGTGACTCTTGTCCGGCGAGATTGCCATAGCAGTAGCAGTACCCTGCTCTAACGTGGTGCCATCGTATTTGACCGTATTGCTCCCTTGCCACCTGACAAGTCCCCGCAACGACGACGTCCACTGCCCATCCCCATATGTAGACTCATGCCATTTTGATCCGTCATCCTCTTTATTCCTTGTCAACTGTAACAGCCTCCCATCGCTCAATGATATGATTAAGAGCTGCGAATTTCCCGCAATCAAGCTATGTGGCGTGCTGATACTGAATGTAGCGGGTCTCGCGACCTTACACCATCTTGATACATCCTCTTCAGACGCTGCAGCATGGCAAAAGAAGTCCTTGCGTATAGTGAGAGTGTAGAGATCGTTTCCTTTCGTTATAGCGAAAACACTGAGGCTGTCTTGCTCTTCCGTGTCCGTCAATGCCACGCCATTAGGCCTGATCATGCTGGCGAAGTGCAGCTGTACAGTATATGAAGCCTCTCTTGTCTCCCCATTTTTCTTGCTTAGGTCTACAGAACGAAGCTCTAAAACCTTTCCTTCTTGTAATACGCGCCAAAGGAAGCTTCGCGGATGTCTTTTGACTTTTCCGAAGTAGAAGCAGCTGGAAATTGCAAGGTTGTTTTGGTTGTATGAGTCTTCGTCTTTGCAAGTTGGTGCGGATCTAAGAATGCGACGTTGCTGGCGAGGCCGAACGCTGAAGGTGCTGGTCGATGGAACCTGTATCTGGATTACCGAACCTGGATATGCTGGTTCCACGTCTATCTTTGTTTCCTTGAACAGACATAGTGAGCTCACTGGGGCTCCGGAATCCATTGTGAGGCCAGCGCAGCCAACAGAGCTGCTATTGATCTCGAAGCTCTATGCGGCGCGTTTGTAGGAATTTTAGACGCGCTCTGGCAACCGAATGCAGGGATTAAGCTTTCATATGTGTTTAACCGTCTTCTCTAGAACTAAGCCAAGCTATGCTGAGAATATCTGACACTGAAGCTCATCTTATAGACCCGAAGCTCATCTTATAGACCCGAAGCTCATCTTATAGACCCAAAGCTCCTTGCGCTGGTTGTTGACGAGGTGGTTATTTACATATACAAGGCCGTTCAGCCGGTGTCAATTGAGGCGCGTTCACGTACTCTGTACAACGGACAACCTTTGTTCCTTGGAGGCCTACAACTAACCGAGTGATGCATTTACGCTTTTGTCCTGGTCTTCCTCTCGTTCCACTTCTTCAACGTATCCTGCGCCGTTGCGATCTTCAGGCCGATCCTGGCGTCTAAGCTGTACCCTTCCCACTTCGATGCCTTATCAACCCAAGATTCGCATTCACGCACCCACTTTCCTTCTACATCAACGCCATTACCATTTTCAGCAGCTTCTCGCCGTTGCATCCAGCAATTGACACCCATCTCATAATGAGCAGCCGGAGCCGTCCAATCGTCTTTTAGACCGCCCTTTAACTCCGCAGGGTCAATGCTCAGTACGTTTGTGCGCAGGACCTTCTTGGCCTCATCCCAACGGCCGAGATTCCGAAGTGTTGCCCCACGCAGGACCGCCAATATAGCTCTCTCATCGTGACCCTCGCGACGCCAATTCGCATTAGAAGTTTCACTCCAGGTCAACCTGTCTAGGCTGGTTTGCAATTGCAACGGATCCATTCGCTTGTAGCCATTCCAGAAAAAGATCATCTCTTCAATGGGACTGACGCCAACAGCATCGATAAATGGAATGCTCCAGTCATGAGCTCGAGACTCCCATTTGTTTATTTTGCGAGTAACGAAGACGTCGAATGGGAGCTGTCGAGCCATGAACTTCTTCTTACCTGCATGCTTTGGCGCTTGCTTCAATAGTTCAGTGGCCTTGTCAGCATAGACTTCTGCTCCTTTGGGATCTGATGACTTATGCTGGCGATAAAGCTCAACATTCGCGGAGCCTGCTATGTAATAATACAGAGCGTGTGACCAATTGTTCATGTCCACACATTCGATGAAAGACTTTGCGCACAGAGCATAGTCATGCATGTACATTGCTTCCAAAGACGTTTCAAACGTTTTGATTGCTTCAACTTGCTTAAGGGGCGACTTAGTAGAACCTTCGAGCAGCTTGATGGCCGCAGAGAGCTGGCGATTTGAAGCTTTCTCTCGAGCTTCTTCAAGTAGCCAGAGCTGTGATTTTGGGTGCCGAGAGCGCATGTCTACGAGTAAAGCCTCGATACGTTCCTTAGGATAGCCTTCGACAGTATCTTGATCGGAGATCGTGGGATCAGAGTCAGGAATGATGTCAGAGAAGCCGACAAAAGTATTGTAAAATCCCAATACAATAAGGCCAGCCATGGCGCCATTTATGTTATGAAATTTACTGGCCTGCCAAAGCATCCTAATTCCACGATCTCTATCCCCACGAAAGCCAATGATAAAAAGGAGTTTTCCAAAAGCTGGTGGGATCATGGATAACATTACTAGGAGTAGACCGAAACACAGGTTAGCGCCGGAGTGTATGAAAACATCAATGGGGTTTGAAAAGATGTCTGAATCAGGGTCGTGGTCCATTAATCCATTTGGTGCAGAGACTTTGCTCTGAGCAGGCATCGTCACATTGTCCTTCGTAATTCTGTGCTCGTTCGACGTGCCATCTAGCTTCCCATTGATACCATTCATCTCGAGGTGGCCAGCGTACGTGGCTGTCTCCGAACGTTCATGATCTTCATCCGCATCATAAAACTCGTCTTCATCGTCGTTCGTGGTCTCAAACTCCTCATATTGCACCCCACGAGATACTTGAGACCCCTCTATTGGAGAATCTTGAAACGATCGTATCGATGGCGCCTTCGAACTGGGCAATGAACTTGTTCCGTTACCGAATCCTCCGGGCACTCCGTTCATAGATCGTATCGATCTGTGCGAGCCTAAGGATACCAAGGACGTTCTACCCGGACTATCAACAGCCATTCCATGCCTCTTTTTCATATACCTGGCTTCCGCATCTAGTATTCCGTTGAGCGTTACATATGCCTTTCGTAGCTTGTAAAACCCTCGTATACTCTCCGTGAGACTCTCGTTCAGCACACCAACAACGGCACTCATTAACTGAGTCTTGGCATGGCAAAGAGCAAATTCGGAGCCTGGTGGATATATTTGTGACTTATAGGAATGGGAATCTTTCTGCGCTCGTCGATAGTCTGTGGAGGCAGTTGCTTCAGCATCGGCGAGTCTCTGGGATGCTTTTTAAGGAAGTAGTCAGCCGGGTCTGCTGGATAATCGTCATGTCTGTCTCCACAAACCCTCGCGCATGATATCCTGCTCAAATCCTAGCGTAGCTCTTAAGAAAGCTACCATTCCTTTCCCGAGCTATATTCCGACAAGCATTCTCATCAGCCAACATTCTTCACCAATAGCAAACACCAGCCCGTAGTTGAGGCACTTCGCCGGAATTTTGGAGTGTACCTTGTGAAAGGAGGAATTGCCATTAGTAAGGCCGGCTTCAGCGGCTTCGAGATCATCATTCATTATGTATGTTACGGCTCGCATGGCTGCCTCCACTGCAAGATAAACAAGTCAGCTTTAGCTACATGGATATCATCGGGTTATAACACACAGTTCTGGGGCTCCGCTAGCGCATCTAACGAGTGTGTGGAGGCATTGACTTCTGCCTTTTTGGACTGAATCCATCCTCGCAGCATTGTGCCCCGATATAACAGGGGATGTGAAATCACAAAAAGAGAATCACTTATTGGCAAAAGGCATAATCTATGTCCAAGAGCGGGGGGATAAGTACAAGATGAGAGAATGAAGAAGAGAAGATGGTACAGTAAGAAGTTGCAATGGCTTACACAACCTGCCCGTTTAGTGGGGTGTTGCCTGTGTCATCGATGTCGCGCGCCAAGCTTCCGCCTTGGGACAGGCCTCCCTCACTGGAGCTTTCTTGTTCCACGAAAGTGAGACCGAGCTCTGTACGAACCTCTGGAACCCAATCATTCGCGTCCACTTCCTCCTTACCAAGCCAGACTGGTTTCTTGCCACTATGTCCGCAGCAGCAGACGGCTCCGGCCCAACAACAAAGGCAACAGTCTCCGACTCCACAGACTCCTCCGCCCTCAAAGACCAGCAGAAGCCCGCTGCAGCGTTAGAAGAGGATGATGAATTCGAGGACTTCCCCGTAGACGGTATGTCGCACTCCCGCGAACTCCAGCTGCTCAATGCCTCCATACGAGGAACCGAGCAAGCATTCGTCGTCTTTCAAGCTTTTACTGATCTAAGTAGATTGGGCCCCCGAGGACAGCGAAGTACCTCCCGGCAGCGAAGGCGGTACGACGCATTTATGGGAAGAGAGCTGGGACGACGATGATACGAGCGAGGATTTTTCGAAACAGTTGAAGTACGAACCACCTTGTCTGGGCATAGCTATATTGAAGCTAACGATGACCAGAGAAGAGCTAGCGAAGGTCAAGGGGCAAAAATAGAAGGGTATCTAAGAATCTTCGAGCATCATACATGGCGTTTGGGTGGCATAGCATGACCGAATTAGACCGAATGAAGGAGTCTGTCTGCAACAGAAGGGCATTAATCTTTCACGAAATACTATAAAAGCAACTGCTTGCGCATTTATCTGCCTATCTCATTGAAGTCTATTCTAGAATGTTGACAATATCTGCCTGCCGCACGATACAAGGGAGGACCGGAAGCCCAAATTTCGTGTCGTCGTCCAATCGTCAATTTTCGGTCTATCAAAGCTTCGCCTTGCACCCTTCAATCAATTTGACAGAGGAATTTGGTGCCAGTCAAGCTTCTCGGTCTTCGTGTCCTGGCTTAATCGACAACGCAGTCACGCCAGGGAGTTCTTTGCCCTCAAGCAATTCCAGAGAAGCTCCACCGCCCGTTGAGACGTGGCTGAGTTTGTCTTCTACACCGTATT
The DNA here is from genome assembly GCA_002927785.1 of Cladonia uncialis. Classification (NCBI taxonomy): domain Eukaryota; kingdom Fungi; phylum Ascomycota; class Lecanoromycetes; order Lecanorales; family Cladoniaceae; genus Cladonia; species Cladonia uncialis. Next base: position 6,913 of record NAPT01000038.1, read on the forward strand.
TCGCTGCTACCGTCGCAGTATCACCTCCCCCAACTATAACGATGTTTCCGTTTTGGACGGCTCCGACGGCGGCTTCCATGAGCATTTTCGTGCCATTTGCGAAGGGTTCCATTTCGAAGACACCTGGAGGGCCGTTCCAGAGGGTGGTCTTTGCGCTGTCGATGGTCTTCTTGAATGATTCGATCGATTTGGTCCCACAATCCAAGCCCATCCAACCGTCTGGTATTCCTTCCTCATCCGTTGCGGTGCTGGTTTTGGCGTCCTTGTCAAATTTATCCGCTGTAATGTAATCACACGGGAGTACCACCTTGACCCCATTCCTTTTAGCCTTGTCCATTAAATCTTTCACGGTCTTGCTCCCTTCTTCATCGAATAGCGAGTTTCCAATCTTGACATTCTCAAGGGTCTTCTTGAAGGTGAACGCCATTCCCCCGCAGATGATCAAGCTGTCGACTTTTGATAGCAAATTATCTATCAACTTGATCTTGTCGCTGACTTTGGCGCCGCCGAGTATGGCAAGGAAAGGTCGTTTTGGTGCCTCTAGCGCTTGAGCAAAATAATCGAGCTCTTTCTTCATGAGGAAGCCGGAAGCCTTCTGCGGAAGTTCCACGCCTACCATTGAGCTGTGGGCACGATGAGCCGTACCGAACGCATCATTGATGTAGACATCACCCAGCGCTGTCAGTCCTTTTCTGAATTGCTCAACGGCTGCTTTATCGGCCTTCACCTTTTTGCCATCCGCGTCTTTGCTGCTGCCCTCTTCCTCAGCGTGAAATCGTAGGTTCTCAAGCAGTACAACGCCGCCATCACTGACTCCATTAACGGTTTCCTCAACCTCTTTACCGACACAATCATCAGTGAAAATGACTTTCTTTCCCAACAGCTTCTCGAGCTCAGCAACGACGGGTTTGAGGGAGTATTTTGGGTTTGCTTTCCCATCTGGCCGGCCCAAATGCGACATTAAAATAACGGCCTTAGCTCCATGCTCACAGGCGTATTTGATCGTGGGAACGGCGCCAACGATTCGCTGATTGTTGGTAATGTGCTTCTCACTGTCAAGAGGGACATTGAAATCAACCTAATTGCCATTCGATTCTGTCAGCTACGTCTACCTGACTTTCGGGGCGCGACCGGAGAAGTGAGCAGCTCACTCTGATGAGGACCCTCTTTCCTTTCAGATCAACGTCCGTAATTGCGAGCTTGCTGGAGAGAGACATGGTGTCAAGTTGTGATGTGTATCTCAACTGTAGTTGTTAGGATAAGTGGCTGAGGCTTCAAAGTCAGTAGAGGAGCTGTTTAAAGGACAATCCGTGCTCACCCTTCGTTGCTGTGATGTCAACCCCGCCATGAAACTTCGTGGCTTGCGGAGGGCGCTGGTGGCGCAGGGAAACTCCGCCCGAGATCAGCGCGACTCTGAAAATCAGTGTCAATCCCCCGTCCTCCTCTTCCCATATTTCATTAAAGCACAAGCGATAGGGAGTAAGCAGGAAAGTCTATTCCTATGCGAAGCTCCATTTTCAAAGAATCTTGTAGGAGCATGTCCTTGTGCAATTCTATGTAGCGAGCGGTGAAGTCCGAGGCTTTAGAGTTGACTGGTTCTAAGGTTCTCTGGCCCGTGAGGCTGAGCGTCTGGCATCCTCGAATACCCATGACCACTTTTACAGTAGAATATTTCAATCTCATACATTGTCTAGCTCGTGCCAAAATACTCTGGGAGAACCTTATGTTCATTTGAGTGGTTCACTCTAGGCATTGACCATGGTGACCCCTTTCGGGTTTTCAGTGGGCGACTTTGTTGCTGGGATTGAGCTCATCAGACAGCTTATCAATGCATTGGAGGATTCCGCCGGATCATCATCAGAGTATCGAGAGCTTATTAAAGAACTCTACAGTCTGGAACGCGCATTGCTCGAGGTCAAGCATCTAGATCTCGACGCCTCGCAATATGCTCAGCTTGTTGCCTTGCGGCAAGCTGCAACCCAGTGTCAGCAAACAATCGACGAGTTCCTGATTAAAGTTCGAAAGTTTCAGCCAGCTTTTCGGACAGGTGGATCCAAATCAAGCTGGAGGGATAGTCTGCGAAAGATGGAATGGGCATTGTGCAAGAAGGAAGATGTGGAAAGGTTTCGAGCGCAGCTCAACGGACATACCGCCTCTATCAATATGCTCATGATGACGGTTCAATTGTGAGCAATTTATATGTTCTAAACCCCTGCCCATGCACGAAAGGGGACTTGGGGTTAAAGCGAATCTGCGCCCTTCGAGTTGTACCTTCGTAATCTACAATTTATCTGTTGATTATCAAGTCTCCAGCTACGCTGGTGAGGTAAATTCTACCTGCAACTCCCTGCATCCCCTGCACAAAACAGTACTATCTTTGCTGAGCTCCCCAGTCTACTTCTTCGGCAATAGTCTATCTATATGCACTAGTAAATATTGACTGCGAGGAGGCAGAGTTCAACGATACAGAATAGCCGGCTTGAGCAACAGCAACGCGCCAACAATCAGCAGAACAGCGAAATAGTGCTGGCCAATCAAGGGATCAAGACCAATCAGCAGATTTTGAATACGCACACCGATCTCATTCTAAGTCTGACAAAGCTTGTAACGAATGCCGCAACTCACGAGCATACTGAAGAACTCAAAGACCTTATGCTTGAGGTTTTGAAAGCCAATCTCCAGGTATACGACATAGTTCGTGCCATGCAGGGCACAATGTCACACCAAATCGAGCGGCAACAGCCAGTTTTGTTTCTAGACGCCTGCGGTCGCTTGTCACCCATACATTTAGAATTTATAAACTCTCCTGAGGCTTTCCTGGCAGTATTGAGGGTTCGATTCAAGGATTGTGGGCTTCAAAAGATTGAACGGAAACAATTTGCTCTTGAAGAATCCCAAACCAAACGGACGGTCGACCTTCGCCGACCTTGGCATCAGTGCTTTTTGCCTGGTCAGAAAATAGTTATGAGTATGATCTTCACCCGTACGGAGACACCAGGAAGCACGTGTCCAGGCTATCAATATGAGAGTACAATAGATACGAGTTATGAAGTTGAATGGTGTGTCATTGTCAGAAAAACTTGGCTATAAGCTGATGTATTGAATGAAGCTCAAGATGTGGGATGCAGTATCGAAGAATTCACGATTTAGGACCAGCTGATTCTTTATCAAGAGCCCCTTTGGCGCAATCTGATTTACCACGGAACCCGCGCAAAAGAAAGCTAGATACTGCATCTCACCAAAGCTGCTCCGGGCAATCCGTTAGCGCATCCCATGTCTGGGAGACTTACAATGAAGAGGAAATCCATTTGTTCCGTCGCGTACATATCAAGATGAAGAAGCCCGTGCAATGGAGTCAGAGAAACAAAGATCAGCACATCGTCATTGGTCCTTTCGCCTATCCCTCAGCCACAGTCAAATTCATGAATGTAGGGCCCTTTGAGGTAGTAAACCAGAAGGCGGCAGTGGTGCATTGCAACAAACCCTTCGATGGGGCCTTCTGCTACTTCGAAATCGGAGTCGTCTACTATGTAGATGCAGATTACAAAGAACATGTGTAATCGTTTACCATACTGCGCAATTTTTCGATGTCATGCTTACATTTCACTTAGGACTATCGGAATGGGTCTATCTTCCTCCACTCAGCTCTTTACCCTCCCCGGTATGTCGCCTGATTCATGGGGCTATCATTCAGATGATGGGAATGCATTCGAATGTGTAGGATCTAACGTATACAAGAAGTCAAGAGTAAGGGATCTTTCCATGTACTTACAGACATAAGCTAAATCATAGCACCCAACCCTCAGTAATATGGTCGTAGGTGGTCTGCTGGCGACATTATTGGTTGTGGCTGGCATCCTGTCCAAAATTACATCTGGTTTACCCACAATGGACATTATTGCGGTTTGTGCGTTACTTGATTTTGAGACAACCTATACTAAAAGGGGCTCAAACAGGCGCTGCTGCCAAGGATATTAAATCACAGCCCTTATTTCCAACCGTAGCGTTTGGCCGGGGAGGTTTAGAAGCAATGATCAGTACCAACTTCGGGGATTCGCCATTTACTTTCGATCTCGACGAGCATTGGAATCGCGGACACCCATTCGAATACGCCGTTGGATACCGCAAGAAAAGAAATCGAAGATAGCAGTAGCTAAACCTTTCCAAACACTGGTCCCCTCATCGTATGGATTTCACCAGCTGAGGCCTACGCAAGACTTCTCACTCCAGCCCAGGGATGTCTTCTCAATACACAAGTCTGAGGATATCCCATCAGCTTACCTTGATTCAGCTAGCAATAGATTCTTTACTTCTAGAGTCATTGTTGATATTGTTCTCAACTTCGTCTTATCAAAGGGTGAACATGAATTATATCTTCCTTTGCCCGTCAACCCACGAAGAGAAAATCATATTAATCATTTGATAGTTAGCTTGATACTGTTAGTAATTTATACTCTAGATACTCCTCAGCTAGATTTAAAATCCTAAGCTATACGATTATGAAGGAGCTGCTGAATATATCATCAAATGTCAATCTTCAAGGCGAAAGCTTGACACTGATTGCATCAGTATTCAGACTCCTAGAAACTCGATCAAAAATATATTGAAGGTTTGAACCGGCTGCATTCCTGGCAGGCCAGCACGTCCATCTAGCTAATCACGGCGAACGACCGTTGATAGTAGGGCAAAATCAAATCACGAAAAAGGAACTGGTCGATATAAACAAATTTTGGGTTTAAGACCTCGATCTTGTATAGAAACGACCCTTATATCCCTGGAAATATCCCTAAATATTCCCTTAAATATATAAATATAAATAAAGGGTATATTTAGATGTTATCTTTAGGGACTTCTTCGGGGGTACCTTTGAGGGTTATCTCTGGGGGTACCTTTAGGGATATCTTTAAAGTTATCTTCCAGGCTATCTTTTAGGGCCGTCTTTAGGGGCGTCTTTAGGGGCGTTTCTGGGAGCTTAGTCATCTAAATAGCTTAAGTAGTAGGCATTGCCCACCACTAGAATATATTCTCTTCCATCTCTAGAGAATACTACCTAATAGTCCTATTCTCTAGCGATTATAAGTCCATATGCAACAACTGTGCTATGACATTAGTAAAGACCCTCGCTTTATCCAGATGCTTTTCATTTTCGAGTCTTAGGCATTCTGCCTCCCGTGCTTTTTGGTTTATTCTTTCCCGACAGAATCTGTGCTACTCTTATTTTCTCCCAGTCTTTTGCACTGATATCCTCGTCTTCTTCTCCCTCCTCAGGGTCAGGAATGACGTCACTGCCAGCAACTCGTCGCATTGACACGGTGGATGCTGGCCGCAAGAAATAAGCCACGCTGTAGCGTGTACAGCCTGCTTGCTGCCCAGGCGCAGTTGCGACGCGATGCATGTTGCTTCGCAGGATCCCACCGCTCCACTGCACCATTGCGTCCCCAAGATTGATGAGAGCACATCCAGGCTCAGGCCTGACGTATTCCCAGTTTGCATCAATGTTTTCGGCTCCGGCTGGTAGTATCTGCAATCCGCCGACTATGTTGAAAAGCATTGTCACGGGGCCGATATCCGTGTGACCAACGACACTGGTCCGATGGCTCCCGATTTTTTGTGGGGAGTTCTTGAGGAGGCGGAGTGAGGTGCCTGAGGGTTTATCTTGAGGGCTGAATGAGGCCAATGTGTTACGTCTGAGGCCCAGGTGTTTGTCCAAATGTGCGAGGAGATGGCACATTATCCCATGGGCGTGGTAGAAGAAGTCCTGGAAAGTCTCACGATTATCCTCAACGACTTGGGGATGTTTGGATGGGGCTAATGTCCCAAGGATATCATCCTGGGCAAGGTTGTAAAATTCCATGGCATCAGGGCTGCCATCTTCTAGCTTCCCGCTCCCGGGACGCATGTATCTGCATCAGACTTTATTAGTCCCCGTCTAGTCCATCATGTGTAGGAGATGACGTGGTTGTGTTATACTGGAGAGACTTCAAAAGAAACGAACCCAAACATGCTCGCGGGAGGTTGGAAGGCATGCTTGTTCAGTTCTTCCTGATCAAGCTCAAGAATCTTTTTGTTCAAATCAAAAGCTATTTCCGCTTGCTTGAGCATAGCTTCACCCTCGCTGGTACCTCTTAAGTCCACGAGGAAGAAGCCGGTCTCTCTACATGATTGAAAGAGCCGTTCGGATTCGGACTCTTCGTCAGCCAGCAGCTCACTGAAGGAAAGACAGCGAAGGTCGGCTACGGGACCGCCTGTGGGGAAGGGAGGGTATTTGTTGAAGTTGTCGACCGTAGGCATGTTTGCAACAAATAGTGAGAGCCGAATGTGAGTATCCTGCGTGTTCCAGGAGAGAGTTGTGACGAATTCTTCTGATGACAGTGTGTTGCGATCACAGGTGGAAGGTTGGTGTTGAGAAAACGGTGCTCGGCTGAGGATCCTGACTATGTCATGAGGGGCTTGCATCCTATTCCTGCCTTATTTAGGAAGGCACACAAATGCAGATCAAGCGCAGCGAAGCCTTCTAATTTCAAAATTGAAGGCTCCGATTACTCGATCTGCTGCTGGAGAAAAGCAACATGGGGATAGTGTAGGATCTAAATGCTCTTGGACTATTGAGAATAGATGAAGGACCGCTGTTGTACAAGGGTTCAGTCTACTTGAGCGCTATATGTACCAACGTAATACGGATCTCTCAATAATTTCCGAACCCTTATGTGTTTCCTCAGATATCATATGTTTCGTAGGCCGAACGATTCAATCCCCGACTGTTCGTGTGTATTCTTTGTGCGTATCGATCTCGAGAGCGGGTACCAAAGGGGTGTAAATCTGTTAAGACGAATGAGCTGCATGATGGCAGGGATACAGGCGGCAATAATCCCAGAGGATAACTCGAGTATGGCCACAAAAATTATGGGGGTCAACCCATCTGCACCTGTCTTAGTACACCATCGTCTCTGCAAATAATTTCAACACACAGGTATAGTCATCGCCGGTCAGTGCCGGCTGAAAGGCATTTCTCAGAGCGTTCGAAATTGTTGCTGTCAAACCTAGGCTCATCAAGAGGCATATCAGAACCTTTGCCCAAGTCTTAATCCAAACGTTCCAAAGGACCACTATTGGGGATATGGTCAAGCAAAGGTCTGTTACAATCGTGAAGCCGGATTGGACATATGCGACTGTGTATACCGATTTCAGAGGAAGGCATTTCGCTTCTTCCTGAATACCTGGGGTCCACAATGCTTTCAGCGGTATGCACGGAATGGACAGGACTATATGCACGCGAGGGTGGCCAAGGACATGAACGCCATTAGGCTTTGGAGAGAAGTTGGTAGAGCTCGATTGTTCTTTATTCGTAGTATGTAGATACTGATGAATATTTTCGTGACGAGGGTGCAGAGAACATTGTCCATCTGTAAGAACGTGTTGTACTTTAGCAGCGCCGAAATACTGCCCTTGGGCTCTGATATGTCGGCAAGGTGTGTCCCCAGACCATTTGCGACCTCAATGTTGATTAGGATCGCGGCGATGAGTAGAAAGATCTGAAGAGAAGTCAGCAGGTACCTCTGAAAACAACAAGTCTGGAACGTACTAGTGCAAAGATGATCGAGGTGTCGTCCCGTCCCCAATCTTCTGTGAAACGTATCGCGTCCATAGCATCTGAGCACGACCAGCAAAGTTGCCGAGGACAGCAAATTGTAGAATTCAGCAAGAACTGCAGCACCAGTACTGGCTCCTTGTGGGTATACTTTACTTGTTTCTTCTCTTGCAATAAGAGCCATCTTCGATGGGTGATATAAGATTGTGTCCAAAATATTTGCGGTCTTGCTTCGAAGACCCAAAAGTTCGCCCACGAGGACCTGGATAATAGCAGAGTGTTAAATCGCCTAATGAGGGTGCAACCCGCTGAGATATAACGTCATTCTGTTTGTCACGCCGCAGGACGACCCTCTCCTTCTAGTAATGCTCTGTGTACGGTACTATGGGCGTAGTATTAGGTTGTGGAAGATGGGCCCGCAAATCTTGCCGTGGAAAATCGGTATGAAGCATCCCATTATTTGATACTACACCCATAGTAGACTGAAAGATTGCCAGCTGGGAGCTTGTAAATCGGCGCAGCTGTCTATTGCAGGTAGTCAGCTTGAACATATCCGAGTCTTGGTCCCACCTCCGCGATTATATCAACTGATCGAGCGGTTGATGACGGCAGACCTGCCTGACTCAGCTCCGGTCATGAGAGGGGTTTTACATGCAGATGTGATACAATTTGGATTTTGATAGGTCCAGAGAAGAGATACAGGGAGGAAGGGTCTTGCATACTATGGCATGACTTTATGCGCATCGTATGGCACGACTCGCAAAGCCGTAGAATTGTGCATATATGTCTCAGTCATGCGTCACAGGAGACACGACTGTATGCGACGGACAATGACATATAGCAAGATGCAGAACCCCGACTTCTGGGATGCAGTCCACATCCCGCCAGGAAGCATACGGTGCGTGGAGGATTGGAAGCACACGCATCCTTGCGGGCGGTTTGCAGAGATGGTAGGCCCTTCATGCGCCAGTGAATTATATTTCCAGTCAAACTCATACCTCAGGACTCGGATATCTCGGGCCAAAAGAGGTCGATTAGAATCACTCCTCAAAACGTAGAATAATTTGCTATAGGATCAACCCACCTACCACCACAACCACATATAGAAATGGATATCCTAGCTGCGCAACTTAGCTAGATCTTGTAACTCCTAAATACATCAAGATCAGTAGTAAATTCGGTGTTAATACTCACAGGCGTGGATACAGCCTCAGTCTAGGCGTACGTAGGCTTAAGCTCGGGAGTAGGCTTACGCTCGGGGGTAGACTTAAGCTTAAGGGCGCGCGTAAGCCTAGGGGCGGGCTCAAAGGTTAGACTTAAGCTTAGACTTAGGCTTCAATACAGATATACAGATATATATAAGTATAAGCAATCATTATTCTCTATCCAAATTCTATGATTTAATATATTCTAAGATTTTAAAATCTAGCTATCCAACTTGCGCAGCTATGATATCCATTCCTATATGTGGTCATGGTGGTAGGTGGGTTGCAATTGAAATGTATGGTTTTTAGCGGTTTGCTACTAAGGGCGCGCCGTAGCGGTCGGCTTTACGGCCCTTTCTCCGGCCTGCCGCCATCCGTTCGCTAATATTGAAGACGATACAAACAGAAAGAGAAAGCCGTATGACAATGTACTCTGTACAATTCCATATCCTTCAGTCTCATCCACTCCGAATGTATTTCAGATCTACCAGCTGCCTAAAAACCAACAGCGCGATATGTCAACCATGCCTGAAGAGTCCATCTCCGATTTCTCTTTACCATGGTGCAAGGCTCTACTTGCCGATTCTTCCCTGGAACCCGCACCCACCTTCTCTCGTGTTCGCCATCATGGTAGCACGGAAAATAGTCTTCTTGCCATTTCCCTACGGACTCCGAATACCATCAGAGCCTGCATGTGCTTGATTGAACGTCCTGCCGACTCACGTACTCTCGGAACCTCGATCCATATGCTTTTCTCTCTTGGCTCTGGCGTCAACGGTATCTCGGGCGTGTGCCACGGCTCGATTGTTACCCTGATGTTTGATGAGGCATTTGGGCAGCTGATGACAAATTTTTTCGACAGAGACTGGTTGATAACGGCTGAGCTAGCGGTCAGCTTCAAGCGCCCGCTGATGACGCCGGCGGTGGTACTGTGCACAACTTGGATCGAGACAGAACCCGAAGGAAGGAAAACATGGATGAGGGGAAAGCTGGAAGATGGGCTCGGTGGCGTATATGCGGAAGGTAGGGCGTTGTACCTGAAGAGGAAGGAGAAAGGTAGTCTGTGAAGAGAATGGAGTTGTCTGGAAGGCACGTGGAGGTTTCTACGGCAACCTATTCGGAAGAATTGCCAGTAGTGGACTAAACCTCGAGAATGACTGGGTGAAATTCAACATTTTACCATTTCTGGCTCTTGATCAAAGCCTGCACAAGGCCCTCATAGGCGATGTTACGTCTGTCAAAACATGAAATCTTTGAAACTGGGTTTGGGATGGTTAAAACTGCATTCCGTGTTCTGCTACATAGGGGCTAGTGCTCCATATGCATGAGGTGCTCCTAGAAGCCGGTGCGAAAAGGGCTACTTAAGGGTAGAAGCCGCTAGAAAGGCGACCGGGATGCTGATGCCAGATGCAGCAAGACCTTATACAGATATGGCAATGATCTGAGCTTCTAGGAAAGCTGATCTTTTGTAATATTTGGGTGTCCTTCCTTGAAGCACCACTGTGGACTAGCCTAGTTGAACAGATAATGGTAGAGCTTTTGCCCAGGTTCGTTTAGCTAGGTGCGTTGACCGCTAGCGAGCTTTCCAGCATTATGGATGTCTATGTTCTTTCAAGGCCTCAAAGTGAGGTTCACTTGAGCTGCTACTGCACCATTAGAGCCTGATCAATTGCCCTCCTGATGGCCCTCACACTCCCCTGCACAGCTTCCTCTGCTCTCGCTCCAGGAATGTCGTGTCCTCCATCATGTATATAAACGTTTCTGTTCAAGTCCTCGCAAAGGGCACACAGCACCTCGCTACTTCCGGGCCACGCGGTATCGTTGCGGCCCCAAATATTCGCCGTTGGTAGCTTCAGTAGTGCACCTGTCACCTTCGGATCGATCTGTCTCAACTTACCTTGGCCCAGCGCCTGCGGGTCAAGGGGACTACCACCGGAGAAGAAGATTGCACACTGGAAAGGTAAGGGCCTCGAGGGATGGTCTTGGCTGAACTGGATGAGGTAGGTGGCGGCGAGGATGGCACCTTGCGAGAAGCCAAGGACCCCATCAAACGGGCCTTCCTCTGAAATGTATTGGGCGAGTTGTGAGAGAGCGTGGGACATGCTCGTGGCGGAATTCAAGTCGTAGTTCTGGTGCTAAGTATCATCTAATGGATAATAGGCTCTGATATCTTTAAGCCGAACAGTCAACTCACTCAACCGAAGACAGATAGTGCATAGGGACAGTTCTACCTGGTGCAATAGGACAAACTAAGGAACCCTCTGCAAAGTCAAAGGTATGAAAACGGTCCATTTCATAGCGGACTGTCGCTGAGAATTCCTCATCAATTAAACAGGTCTATCTGTGAGAGGAAAGTTGTGAAGTATACAAACCAGAAGTTGTTTCGAGCACCTGGCTATTTGTACCCATGCCATGGAGACAAAGGAAGTGCATAATTTCTGATGTCGAAAGCCGAAATATCCAAATGTCACTGCATACGATTATTGACACCGGGATGGGAAGAATGGAGTTATAATGTTGTACCAGACATTTTACGCAAGATAACAAGATGATGATGCATACGCAACATACAGACAAGCTGCATCTGAGGTTAGTTTTTGGATTCGACTGACAAAATTGCGAGTGGGGCAAGCATCCGTGCCAGCGGCGTTACCCCAATCGCTACTCTGACCAGATGGGGTGAAGTGCATGGTGCAGGCATGGTTGATTCTGCCTGGTTCTCCCAACAAGATGTTCTGACGAATAAGAAAGGTATGATAAGCCACGCCTTCAGCATCAGCATTTACTCCTTCGTGTCGATCGATCCCGGCGGGAGAGCTGTTCAAAAGCTCTCAAAATGCTCGCCAAAGGATTTCTACTTTGCCGAGGAGCCTTACTGTGTTGGCTGTTTCGTACATGATTCATTACGCAGGGTATTACGTTAGCGCAGTACATACGCATTGATGCGCTGACAAAGCTACGAGTTTTAGAACAGGTCCATCTTTCGAATATGCTAGCCTAAGGAGCGACAGCACCTGGTGTACGATAAGAGATAGTAGTACGTGGCCTTGAAATACTACAACCTTGTGTAGCCTATTGCCGCGTTTGTAAGATCGGCCGCAAGGTTTTTCCTGATTAGGGTTGCTCATGATTATTCCTATGACTGCGATTCCTGGATGCAGCACGGCTGGACTGAACCAATAGCCCGTTTACCGTACCACAAAGTAGCCTAGCTAGCGGGACTCAATGTCTGTCTCAATTTTCCGATCCAGGCAGGCGCTTGAGGTGCGTGACTGGTGGGATCGGATGTTTCTAAATCGAAAGCTCATTGGACCGAGCTGCCTGGTTACTCACCTCAGCTTTTACCACCATCGATGATCTAACTGACATATTTCGAAACAGAAATCGGCAGCTACGGAATCCGTGAGGCAGGCAATCCTACGTAGTTTAGACCCTCCTGGAGTTGAATGAATGAGCTGAACGTTTGCTCCCTCAACTCATCAATCAATCTCATATTTTACTCGCACTTTCTTATTACCTTACGCGGAAAGATCTTTGTACTCAGGCTCAATTTGACTTTTCTCTTTATTCTATTCGCTGAGCTCGCTTCCACATTGCTATGGCACCCTATCTAGATGGTGACATACTATCAGAGCGTAATGGTGCCACAATAAAGGATCCACACATGGCCCAGGTACACGGAAATACAGATAAATTTGAGCCAATTGCGATTGTGGGCCTTTCGTTTGAAATTCCTCAGGATGTCGCTTCGTCCGATGCCTTTTGGAAGCTTTTGATGAGTAAAGGAAATACTGCCACTGAGTTTCCAAAAGATCGGCTTGCTATTTCTGCTATGTATCATCCAGATCGTAACAGGCGAGGCCAAGTGAGCATGCCATACCCAAGAAGAGGACCAATTCGTTGACAGAGACTCCAGGTACCAGTGCGGAGCGGGCATTTCATCAAACAGGACATTTCTGCCTTCGATGCGCCTTTCTTCTCGATTTCTTCCTCTGATGCAGCAATCATGGACCCACAGCAGCGGAAGCTTCTAGAGCATACCTACAAGGCTCTAGAAAATGGTATGGACAGGACCAAGATATATTTAAAGAAGGGCGTTTTGTTTACAATGCAATAGCTGGCTTGCCCCTTGAAACTGTAACCGGCTCAAACACTTCGGTGTACATTGGCAATTTCACAAATGACTGGCAACAAGTCAGCTTCAAAGACTCTGAGGAATGCGGGATGACCACCGCTCTAGGAACTCAACCCTATGTTAATGCGAATCGCATCAGCTGGTTCTACAACTTCAAAGGAAACAGCGCTAATATTGACACAGCATGTTCCAGTAGCCTGGTAGCTCTAGATTTTGGCTGCAGAGATCTACGTAGCGGCGAAACCAACATGGTTTGTCTACCATACCCTAGTCATAAGAGATTTCAGAGCGGAATCTAATTGTGGGCAGAGCCTTGTAGGTGGATGTAATCTGACCTTTTCTCCAGACTATATACATTCGCTGTCAAACATGAACATGCTATCCCCAGATGGTCAATGCTACAGCTTCGACCATAGAGCAACAGGATATGGTAGGGGTGAGGGTTTTGGCATTATGGTCTTGAAGCGTCTATCGGATGCACTTCGAGATCAAGACACTATCCGCGCGGTCATCCGTAATACAGGCTGTAACCAGGATGGTTTTACCCCTGGTATTACGCAACCCAACGACGTTGCATAAGAAGCCTTGATTAAAGAGACCTACTCAAAAGCAAGTTTTAGTATGCTGCCAACAAGATTTATTGAGGCACACGGTACTGGAACTCCAATTGGAGACCCTGTTGAGGCCACGGCTTTAGGGATGGCGTTCCGAAGGACACGGACTTCACAAGATCCACTTTGGGTCGGCGCTGTCAAAAGCAACATTGGTCATCTCGAAGGATGCAGTGGTATTGCAGCGGTCATCAAATCGATATTGATTCTTGAGAAAGGAATTATTCCCCCGAATACAAATTCCGCACAAACAAACCCCAAAATTGATACCGATTTCCTAAGGATTAAGGTACTGCTAGAAGTTTGAGACTTGTCTAGCTGTCATGAGTCTGACCAATATAGTTCCCTCTCGAGCCATTACCATGGCCAACCAAAGGTCTTCGTCGTGCATCCGTCAATTCGTTCGGATATGCTGGGACTAACGCTGTAGGATTTTATCCTCTTGAGGCGACAGTTCCACAACGTGTTGCTGACTTGTCATTATAGCACACGATCCTTGATGACGCTTTCCATTACCTTCAAGAGCATCGGCTTATCGGCCATCATATGACCATTCAAGACCCACCGGCTCGTTGTTTCCCTGAACTTCCTCGATTGCATTATCCCTCCTTGGATTTCGACTGCAGCGGCTCGGACGAACGAATGCCGACACCAAAGATACTGTTGTTTTCAGCGCATGATGAGAATGGGATCATACGGCAGGCTGCAGAGCACGCTTCATACTTTGCCAAGCTGATGATTAATCCGGATCAGTCCAAGACCTACCTTGACAGCCTGGTATACACCCTGAATTGTAGGCGTACCTCTTTGACTTGGAAGTCATTTGCGGTCGTACATGCCCTGAGAGACTTGGGGAAGCTTGACAAGCTTGTCTCCACCCCCAACAAAGCTGTTGCCAAACCTTCACTAGGTTTTGTATTCACAGGTCAAGGTGCTCAGTGGGCTGGTATGGGGCATGAGTTGATAGTATTTCCGTCTTTCGAAAAGTCATTACGGGTCGCGGAGCAATATCTAACGGCAATTGGCTGTCCCTGGCAACTGCGTGAAGAAATGTTCAAGCAAGGCAAGCAATCGAGCATGGATCATCCGGACTTTAGTCAACCACGGTGTACTGCCATTCAAATCGCACTGGTCGATCTACTCCTCGATTTTGGGATTCATCCGACCGCCGTTGCCGGACACTCTTCAGGCGAGATTGCCGCTGCTTATAGTTGCGGAGCTATTTCAGCCAAAGCTGCGTTAAAAATTGCATACTGCAGAGGCGTTGTGGCCGCCCGTTTGGTGAAATCAGTCGCCAGACGAGGATCTATGCTGGCCGTAGGGCTTTCACAAGTGGACATCCAAACTTACATCGATGAAATCGCTGTTCAATCCAGCACCCGTGGACTGACAATAGCATGTATCAACAGTCCCAAGAACGTGACTGTGTCCGGTGACGCAGACCAAATTGAGTCTTTGAAGGTCTTATTAGACGAGAAAAAGATTTTCGCCCGCAAGCTGCTTGTTGACGTTGCCTACCACTCTCCTCATATGCAGGATGTTTCTGATGACTACCGTATAATGATCCAGAACATCGAGAAAGGAGAGTCCCACTCAAGATTTACTACCATGATATCCTCGGTAACCGCAAATAAGGTGACAGAGACTGATCTGCTCTCTCCCGAGTACTGGATCTCCAACATGGTGTCTCCTGTCAGATTCTCTGATGCTCTTAGTCAACTAACCGCCCATTCATCGATTCGAAAGAAGATTGATCTAAGTCACAGGAAAACGTTCAGCATTAATATGCTGGTAGAAATTGGCCCTAGCTCTGCTTTGCAAGGGCCAATTCGCGATATTCTGACCGAGCTACGAGGCGCGACGAATATCAGCTACTCCTCGATGTTAACAAGGAAGAATTCTGGTCTCGAGTCAACCTTGGCCGCAATCGGCAACATGAAGTGTCTTGGATATCCAATCGATCTGGACAACATCAACTATCCAAGGGCAGAAGGTCGCAATAAAAGCATGGCACTTCCAAACTTGCCCGAGTACCAATTTGACCACTCGAAAAGATATTGGTATGAGAGCAGGATTAGCGATAGATTTCGAAACCAGCAACAAGGCAAATTGGATCTCTTTGGTAAACCAGTACCAGACTGGAACTCTTTAGAGGCAAGATGGCGAAACCATCTTCGTGTTTCTGAGATGCCTTGGATGGAAGACCATGTTATCGACGGCGCACTGGTCTATCCTGGGGCTGGGATGATTGTGATGGCGATAGAAGCAGCCAATCAGATGGCTGATCATACTCAAGAAATTGTTGGTTTCGAGCTGAAGGACATACATTTTCTGAGCTCAATCAATGTCCCGCAGGATCCCTCAGGTCTTGAGACTCAACTTGTCTTACATCTGTTCCCGGAAACAGAGAACTCCGTCAGCAAATACTCTGAATTCAGGCTTTTTGCATACGAAGGCAATCAATGGCACGAATCTTGCCGCGGTTTCATCCGTGTTGAATACCGGACGAAGCTTGGTGAGATTGATAAAGGTAAGGAAGCTCTGGAAGAGATCCACAGATGTCGTGAAGTCGAGGCCAAATTATCAGAATCTTGTCGACGGGTCATGAGCATACGCTCATTGTATCAAGGTCTTCACAAAAGTGGGTTTAAAGTAGGGCCAGCATTCCAGCGGATCGAAGATGGAGCGTCCGGGGAGCATCAGCAAGCCAAGGCAGTCGTCAAGCTCTTTGAGTGGCAAGCATCGGAATATCCTCAACCACATGTCGTGCACCCTGCCTCCCTGGATGCAATCCTGCAGGTGGCAATCCCTGGATATACAGATGGTGGACAGAAGACTATGCTCACAATAATTCCAAGCTCTTTGAGGCACTCATGGATCAGTAAGGCGGGACTCAGCCATCCTCAAAGCGCCAGAGTCAAAGTAACTGCTTGGATGACGGCAGAAGATAATCGAGGGGCCGAATTTGATCATTCTGTTCTTGATATGTCAGATAATCAGGTCCTAGCGCAAGTGCAGGGTATGAGACTGACAATAATAGCCGAAACAACTGTGAACGATTCAGATGATCTGAGTCAGGATCGTCTGAATTGTTATCACGTCGTGTATCAACCAGATCCAGATCTTCTCAGCGCTGACCCTGAATCCGCCTATTACCAGAAGACTCAAGCCCGCCTGAAGCCCATTGACCGCTATCTGGATAGTTTGGCTCACAAAAATCGTCATCACAGAACGCTTGAAATTAACGCAAGTGTTGGGGGAACAATCACCAGACTGCTGAGCTCTGATCCAAAGCAAAGCAATGGAGGACGCATGAACGCGCAATTCTCTGCTTACCACTACACAGATAATTCTGCGGCCGTTATTGACCGTGCTCGCGAGCTACTCCACCACCACCCCCGCGCGATATTTGGACGCTTGAACATTGAGACTGATCCTCTAAAGCAAGGCTATGAAGCCGAAGCCTTCGATGTCCTAATCGCTCCCAATTCGTCTCATCTATACAAAGATGTCAATCTGGTTCTAAATCACATTCACCAGCTCTTGAAATCCGGCGGTAAACTCCTTTTGTATGGATCAGTTGGACCCAATGACCATAGCAATGGCCTCTCGGGCAGCGGCGAACTTGGGCAAGATATTCTGATGAAGAATGGCTTTTCTGGCCCCAGTCTGAAGGTTCCTCGTGCCATGAACAAGATTTCGCATGATTTAGTCGTTTTCATCAAAAGCGCTATTCCTGGAGGACTCCGACTGGGACTCGAAAAGCGGATCGTCTTTGTTACTGAGCCCACATCTAGCCTACAAGCCGAAGTTTCGGTTAGGATCATTGCTCTCTTATCATCCAGAAAGGCTGTCGGTATCGAAATCATGAGTCTCAGCGAGGCTGCAAGCATGCCAGATAAGGACGAGAGTGTGTTTATCGTTCTCCTTGAGATCAATCAGTCAATCGTGTGTAATTTGCCTTCAGAGACATATTCAAGTCTTCGACAATTCCTGATCTCCGCACGGGACGTACTATGGATCAACTCTTACAAGTCTTTACTCCTAGGCGAGCCAGAACATGCTGTCATAGCCGGACTGGCCCGGGTACTTCGTAACGAGTATGAAGATTATCATTTCACAAACATCATGTTTGAGCTTCAAGAAAATTTTACAGAGCAGCAATTACACCGTCTTGTGCAAATTCTTGAACAGAATCACCTCAGCCCAGGTTCAGACCAAACAGAAACAGAATATGTTGAGATTGATGGCGTGATGAGCATCCCACGAATCACGAAGAGCACAGTGTTAAGCGAAGAGCTGCACCTGAAATCCATTCCGCAGCAGTCGAGTTTGAAGGTCATGGAAGACGCATCGCCACTCAGCCTGACCATTGGATCTCCAGGTCTTCTTGATACCCTGCTCTTTGAGGAGGATAAGACTTTTCGCAAGCCGCTTGGAGATGACGAGGTTGAAATCCGGACTGAAGCCATCGGCATAAACTTCAAAGATTGTCTAATTGCTCTCGGCCAGATATCAGGGTCAAGCTTCGGCCTCGAATGCGCTGGTGTGGTCACGCGGGTTGGTCGAGAGGACGAGCTAGTACCAGGTGACCGAGTGCTCATGGCTGGCCGGGGAAGCTTCAAGACATTTGCAAGGGCATTGGTCACTGCTACCTGCAAGATCCCCGAAGGGGTGTCGTTCCTCGATGCCGCAGCTATCCCAGTACAGTTCGGCACGGCGTGGGCAGCTGTCCACCGGATGGCTAGAATCCAGGAAGCTGAGACTATCTTGGTGCACGCTGGCGCGGGAGGGACCGGCCAGGCATGCATCCAGATTGCACGCTATTTTGGGGCCATTGTGTTCGCGACCGTTGGCTCCCCAGGTAAAAGACAACTTCTCATGGACGAGTATGGGATTCCTGAAGAACACCTCTTCGATAGCCGCGATACTAGTTTTGCAAAAGACGTCAACAGAGTAACCAAAGGACGGGGAGTCGACGTCGTGATCAACTCTTTGGTGGGCGAAGGTATGATAGCCTCATGGGAGTGCATCGCGCCATACGGTCAATTCATCGATATTAGCAAGAATGACATTGTGTCTAATTCCAATCTTCCGATGCTTTCATTCCAGAAGAATGCGTCATTCATAGGATTCGATATGTCCACGTTGCATGATGAGAAACCCATGGAAGTGAAAAAGGATCTTCAAACTCTGGTAGACTTATTTGCCAACAAAACTTTCCGCACCCCGCGGCCTCTGCACGTGTATAGCATTGCTGATGTGAGGGAGGTATTTCAATTATTATCGAGTGGAAGATGTGCTGGGAAATTCGTGCTGGAAACATCACCAAAGGCCGTGGTTCCGGTATAAAGATCACTCTACCTTATGACTTGCACAGTACTAACTCTTTGATTGTTAGACAATCCTTGACACAAAGACGGGTTTCGTTCTTGATGAGACTGCGACGTACGTGATTGCAGGAGGCCTTGGAGGGCTGGGCCGCAGCATAGCTCGCTGGATGATCGGGCACAATGCTCGGAACCTCATACTACTATCGCGATTCGGCGTGAGCACTGATGTCGCTCATGCCTTTTTGGAAGAACTGAAAGGCTATAGCGTGCGCGTGGAAGCACCGCCTTGCGATATCATAAACACTCAAGTTATGCAACAAGTTCTTGGCCGCTTGATTCAGGATATGCCGCCTATCAAAGGCTGTATTCAGGGATCAATGGTTCGAAGGGTAAATGATTTCCTCTTGGTCGAATTAAACACACGGCTAACAACCCGTCAGGATGTGTTGTTTAAGAAGATGAAGTTCGAAGATTGGCAAAGTGGCGTGGACTGCAAAACCATCGGGTCTTGGAACCTACACAAAACATTGCCCAGCGGAATGGACTTCTTTGTCCTGCTCTCGTCAGCATCAGGTATCGTAGGCCTCCGCGGCCAAGCCAATTACAACGCCGGCAACATCTATGAGGATGCGTTGGCCCGTTATCGGGTGGGCCACGGGGAGAAAGCCATATCGCTTGATCTTGGCGCAATGGTCGATGATGGAACGCTAGCAGAGAACCCAGACCTCCTTCAACGCGTTTTGACGTACGGTGCACTACAACCGATAACTCGACAAAGATTTTTTGGCATTCTCGATCACTACTGCAACCCCGCAATGCCCATCTTGAAGCCCCATGAAGCTCAAGTAGTCATCGGTATTGCTAATGGCGAGGGATCTGACCTTGATGGCTTCGATCTAAGCCGACAGCCCATGTTGCGTCAGCTGCTGCAGGAGAGCAAGGGAAAGTCAGCATCTAGGAACAGGGTGAATGAGGAGGCCGACAACTTCCGCGGGTTGTTCTCGGATTCAGCTTCACTCATTAAAGCGGGTGAAATTGTCGTCCAAGCACTTATCAAGAAGCTGTCGAAGTCGCTACCCGCGTTACAGAATGGCGATGTAGATATCCATAAGTCGATTCAATCGTACGGGGTTGACTCACTTCTGTCGGTCGACCTGAGAAATTGGATCAAAAAGGAGTTTCGAGCCGATGTAGCGGTATTTGAGACTCAGGGGGCGTCGACCTTTTCAATGCTTGGGAAGTTGGTGGCCGGCAGAAGCGGATTGAAACATGCGGCGTGGACTACGTAGGCTGGAATTCTGAGAGAGCTTCGAGACTTGTCTTGTCTAGTCATGCTGATTGATGCCCATGTCTGGTGAATGACGAATAGCGGTATGGATCAGAATATACAAAGGTGACTCTCATCTTTCTTTCCGCTCACCATCTAAGCAGAAAATTTATATAAGACACTCCCTTCGAGTCCTCAGCGTACAGCTTCATCCTTCCGGACGGCGTTCTTCAGAATATCACTGTCTTATCCTTCAATTCTTATCACACCTTTGCTATCGGAACCGAAGTTCCCCTTTGCGATTCGTTTTCATCTTTACATACCGACACAATGCTGCTGGTCATGCTCCTCTTGGTTTTCAGCCCTTCTTTTTTCGGAGCGCTTACCGCAAACGAACCACTACAGCCCAGACGAGCGGCCAATTGCTAGGACTCCCTAAGCATTGACCATTCGTGCTGGACGACACTCGACGTGCCCAATTGGATCGCCTTCCTAAGTCTGGTCACCCGGGCGACGAGAATGGTCCCCGGAGCGTCCCAGCTTTAGGGTATCTTCAGGGTCTGCTTCGCGAGCTTTACGTCCAGCCCTACAGGGCTATACAGTTGGGTGAAGCCTTCGAATCTTAGAACGAGGACAGCAATCCGATCATCCAGAAGACCCTCTTTAGCCGGCAGTGATTGGTGAGTATACTCTCCGGCCCACACGAGTACTGTGAGTAAATCCGCGGACTGAGGCCAAAAGTCTTGATCTGCGCTAGCCATTCACGGCAAGCCCTAACCCTAGCTCAATATCAGCCCCCTAAAGCGTGCCAGAGACTTACGGGGGCCCTACATGCCCCAAACATTTTGTCTTAGCGGGCCTTTGTAGGGGCAATTGGACCTCACAGGCCTTATACAGCGATCTCATTGGGCTGCGGGCTCGCTATCTTCCACGCCCAAGCGGCAGTTGTCTAGGCACCTCTCTTAGGAGCTGGCTTGTAGGACTGAAATATTGGCATGTGTTGTATTCCCCCCATGGATTCTGCCATCCATAGATGACGCTATTCCATCCATGGGTAGAAGGATCCTTTATAGTTAGCAGAGACTTATATAATATTAAGATGTATAGAAGAATCTATAGAAGTTCCCTACTATGTATGGAAATTCCTTCCATCCATGGATGGAAGATATCCATGGGTGGAATGCAACAGATATAGTAGTTCATACAGCCATATACTGTATGAACATCGTACATACACAAAATAAGTGGGGTGGCTGGGCAAATCGTGAAATAGACTGATTGAGTAGAAGAAACTCACTGAGTATTTGCGCCCGATGTCCTCCGGGAAGCAGTTCGGGTTGTAAAGCTGTCGCGATGAGGATTAAAGGTGTGGTCGATGCTGTTCTGTCGTTGCTGGATGTAATCGCGGTTATGGTCGTGCTGATAGACGCTGTGAACCAAGATACAGTGTAGGCCTCTTTGTAGATTGATGAGATGAGAAGACAAGGCCCAACTGGTGCTTTTCCCCAACCACCACCTACCAACACAAACTCACAACCCTCACAGCATCGCGACCACGTCAAGTGCGAGGTCAATGGCTTGCAAAAGACTTCGTCAGAGGACGAATGTTATGATGAAGGGAATTGAATGAATATTCAAGAAGAAGCGAGGTTTGTGTTGCACAAAAGGTTGGAAATGGAAATGGATGATGTGGAAAAAGGGCCGCACCGCAGCAGCATGGAACTACTGGCTTGCTGCGTCGGCTTCACTGAGATCGGGCTGTTGAATATCTAGTATGGCTAATAGTCTAGGTCCAGGTCGAGGTATCAATCAGTCTCGATGGATCCTCCAGTACTCAACTTTGCTAGCTCGCAACGTTACTTTTTGACTTCTGGGTCGATATAAGACTCACCGACCGCTGTTGCAAGTCTATCCCTTCGAGCATCAACGTTCAGGGCAAACTTTCTACCATTCTTCATCATCGAAGGCATATTTCCGGGTTTCGAGCACAGAGCATCTAATGTGTACGAACGAGGATTTGTGTGAGCTGTCAACTGAGTTAATTACAGCACAAGTATTACCAGGAAATATGCGATGGCTGGAGAGAGAGAGCTGGTATACCTAGACACGAGGATGCTGGCTGCGGCTACTGCACGCACGAGGATTGTCGTTATCTTGCCAGCGCATGAATTGGTAAGGGCATACACTCAGTAACTTGACCTGGATTGAGGCCGGTAGACATCTCGTTGCCCACTCGTTGCATGTCCAATGTCCAATTCAGCAGTCGACTCACGAAGCGACTGCGATGGCTGTACTGACACTCGGCAGAGTGATCATAGTATCATGAGCAAACAAGTCAAGTCGTACTCGTGTCGCTATATTTTGTTGATCTACACATGTCCTAGTCAAGACCTACTCGCGACCTCCCGGAACACACTCTCTAGAACCTCGATCGACTGTAGCACCGAATCATGATCTGTATTAGCAATAATCCTGGACTCAAAGTCAAGATCGTCCTGTTCCTTCCAGCAGCAGTCCATGTATTCCCTTCCCTTGACACCAATCATCGAATCCTCCGCAGCGAAAAACACTCTAACCTTGACCTTGGACGTCTTTGCCCTCTCCCCCTCGACCAGCCTCTTTATGAAGTCCTCATAATCATCGCACACTCCCCACAATCCCCTTGGCCCTTTCTTCAAACACAACAATGCCTCCCTATTCGCTCCAACTGTGCTCTCGCTGAATATCCTCCTCGGCAGCTCGGTGTCAATTTTAGCCTGGAAATCCCGTGAAAGACCATATCCAGCCTCGATCTTGCGCCGATTGACCTCGACGGCCTTTGTCTCGTCTGGATTACTCCCGCTGAATGCGCCAGAAGTGATAACGCTGCTCGTCGTGTTGAACACTGCCCCGCTTAATGCCAGTGTCGGTATAGCTTGCGTGACGACGAGCCGCGGGATTTGATTCCAGATACTGAATATAGGCGTTGGTAACCAACTTGCGACCTGCATGCTCGTTACGCCAGAGAGAGAAGGGTGCACCCATGGTGCTGGTTCCGATCAGACTACAGCCATTGAGAGAGAACCATATACGTACCCAACAGCGCCAGATATGGTCTCTCACCCAGAAGATCTCGACAATGCCAAAGCGTATTGAGAGCGTATATCGTGCCCGCAGAATGCGACATCAAAGAAAAATTCCTGATCTGTAGATGTGCAATTATCTTCGGCACAAGCTGTAACCACGTCGATATCCTCTTCTCCAGCAGTACATCCGTCGAGATTCCCATGCCAAACCTACCATATCCACATGTCACCAAACTCCTCGAGCAAAATGAAGAGAAGCCATTCAAAGAGAGACAAAATATACCGATCAACGACTATGACCCTAGCACCACTTCTCTCAGCGATGTGATGCAACCACACAGCACTGAACCTTGTCGCAAACATACCCGGTATAAATAGCACGGTGGGGATATCATCGCTGCTTGTGGACGGGGAGGGCTGCCGCCCAACATCCGCGTAACTTATTTGTAGTTCGGGGTGTGTGGGTGATGCTGGAAATGTGTGTGTCCGGTTGAAGCGTGGGTGGGAGAGGTAGGTTGCTGCTGGGGAGGAGGTGGAGGTGGTGGTGGGTGGAGAAGAGGCAGAAGAGGAGGACGTTGGGGATGGAGACATGCTGAAAGAGAGGTATACGATATCAGACTAGGATTCACTTCATGATTGTTGTCGGGAATCTAGTGTAGAGTCGAAGTACCTAGATGTTGCTGCTGCTGGTTGAGCTGATTTATGTTGCGGCACGATCCGGGGTGAGCAATCTGATGCCTGACGTCATAGGGCGTAGGCCGATCAAAAGCTCGCCTTGTTGGCACAACGGGCATTCCTTCACGCAGAGTTGGTCCTCCATTGCCGCCTTTCCCTCGCCGAACTTCCTTACGCAGACATCGCAGAGAGCGTTTCCACAAGAGAAAACAATGGCAGGCGCTCGCTGTAGGGGCCTTTTTCAGCAGTGGGCGGCCATTCTCGACAACGCCAGCTGGTATGCGCGAGAGCAAGGGAGTTACGATAAGGCTGAGGCGATGAACCAACGCGCGCTGGATGGGTGTGACAAAGTGCTTGGAAAGGAGCATCCTGACACGCTGACGAGTGTCCATTCTTAAGCACGCCTATTGCATCGACAACGAAGATACGTCATAGCTAAAGCTATGTTTGAAAGTGCGCTTGCTGGCTGCGAAAAGGTGCTGCAACAGGACCATCCTACTACCAAAGCATGTTTTGATCATTACTCGTCTTTGTTACAGCATATGGAGAGGGAGAGGATTGATACTTGAGCTTTTTCAATGTTGATCACTAAGAAGCCTGTGGATAACAACTTCAAGCCAGCAAAATGCTTTGTGCCAGTGCATGCTGCTTTAGTAGGTAGAAGTTCCTTACTATCTATGGATATTCCTTCCATCCATGAATGGAAGATATCTTCGGGCTGGATAAGATTCTGAAAGGAGATTCAAATTACGAGTCTTTGCATGTGTTGCATTCCGCCCATGGATGTGGAGGAGCGCCTTGCGCATGGCAACTCATTGGCAATACCATCCTAGAAAGCTTTTTGCATCATACCTACACGCTTCAAAGTTTTTCGCACTTCGCACCGTGTCCCAAATCCGAGTTGATAAAAGTACTCTGTACTTGCTAGCCACCTTAAGGTTGACGAACCGGCGCTCGGCCTTTCGCTACAGCGACCACAAAATATTAATGGATTAACAAAATGCCTCAACATACGCATTTCGCTACTCGCGTATATTGTTGATCTACCGCGTCAAAAAGGAAGTTGTTCACCAGTATGCTATTATCGTCGTCGCCAACAGAATAATTTCTGTCCGAAAGCCTGTCCGAGAGCTTGTCCAAGTGATCAAACGTATCATGCCGAGCGCGGAGCGCCGAGTAGGATGCGCGAGGCATGGAAGTTGAGAATACATAAAGCCACTTGTGGTCCGCAGCAGAGGCACAAGCAACAGCTTACACTCAGATCGTTAAGAGTCTTTCAACGAGGTAAAATCAGAATTCCATTGCCACTACTAGAGCCTTTGCAAACCTCCAAAGCGCAGACCGTTCAGCCGTTAGTCAACAAGATGTCTTCCAGCACAGCAGCG
Organism: Cladonia uncialis; assembly: GCA_002927785.1. Lineage (NCBI taxonomy): Eukaryota > Fungi > Ascomycota > Lecanoromycetes > Lecanorales > Cladoniaceae > Cladonia > Cladonia uncialis. Next base: position 32,177 of record NAPT01000038.1, read on the forward strand.
TCATCCACTTCTCGTCTTGACGGCAAAGTCGCCCTCGTGACTGGCTCCAGCCGAGGCATGGGCCGCCAAAACGCCCTCGAACTCGCCTCCCGCGGCGCATCCATCGTAATCTGCTATACGAGCTCTGCCGCCGCCGCCGAAGCAGTCATCAAGGACATCGAATCCATCGGCTCCCGCGCCATCGCCATCAAAGCCGATGTCTCCAAACCAGCCGAGATCGCAGCCCTGTTCGAGCAAGCACTTAAACATTTCGGGAAACTTGATATCGTCGTCTCGAATGCGGGTGTCGAGACTTTCGGTCATGTCAGCGAGATCACCCCTGAAGAGTTCGATCGTGTTTTCGCTGTCAATACGAGGGGACAGTTACTCGTTGCGCAGCAGGCTTATACACATCTGGAAGAGGGGGGGAGGTTGGTCATGCTAAGTAGTCTTAGTGCACAGGCAAAAGGGGTGCCGAATCATGCAGTCTACTCTGGGAGTAAAGCCGCCGTGGAGGCTTTCGCTAGGTGTCTTGCTGTCGGTATGTCACCCTCATGTCAAATTTTATTTCTTATCTTCGCCCGGTGGATTGGCTGTGCAGGTAGATGCTGACAAGGCTTTGTTTCCCACATAGACTTCGGTGACAAGAAGATTACCGTCAATGCTATAGCTCCCGGTGGCATCAAAACTGATATGTACGATCAGGTCGTGAGGAAGTATATCCCTGGTGAGCAGAACATGAGTGATGAGGAGATTGAAAAGGTGAGTTGGTTGTGGTCGTCTCCCTCCCTTATTCCTCCGGTCCTTCATCTTTTCAATGTGTCCAGTTCTAACCAAATCTTTGCATGCATAGATTGCCTCTAACTGGTCCCCTTTGAACCGCCCAGGCTTCCCAGAGGATGTCTCCCGCGTGGTGGCTTTCTTGTGCAGTCAGGATGGGGGGTGGATGAATGGCCAGGTGCTTACTATTGGTGGTGGAGCTGCTTTGTAAATAACCCAGTACTAAATGGTTATTCGCTCGAAGCCGTCGCTTCTGCGTAGCCGGAGAGGATTCGATTAGGTGTGTGGTAAGTGGGGGGAAGGTACTTTGTGTACGGAAAGGCCATTGGACACTCTTTTACCAACAAGGGAATCTGCTCGCCGTCAAACCTTTCAAGTAATCTTCACAGCTGATAAAAAATTTGCAACAACCAAACATTCAATCTCGTCTCAAGATCTAGCGGTCTGACTCACATACCGACTCCTCACAAAACCCTCTCTTAGCCTGTCACCATACAGCATTCCGTCCTAGCTCAATGGACCAGGCCCATATGCGTCCAGTGTCCCGATACTAGTCCTGTCACACCATTTTAAATCATACTTATCCTCCTTTCGCCCATATCGCCGATTTGCGCCCCCTTTATATCACCTCCATACCAACTCCTAACCTCTCTACTCAGAACCCTATCATGGCCTTGCGTCCGTATTCAGAAATTATAAAACTGCAATACAGGCCTAATACAGCGGTAATGACTGGATCTGGGGTTTGCATATCCACTACCGAAGCCGCAAACATGAATTCTCAAATGAAAAGTGGCGTTGTCTAAGCAGCAGACAGAGCTCAATGTATCCAGGGTTGTCCAAGCAGATATCGACTACTGCGCCTCTATATTGGCTCCGTATGCTCCTTCAATCCTCGCTTGCTATCACCCCTGGCTCCATTGGCGCTCTGTGCCCAGCTCCCTCGGGACCCTTCAGTGCTTCCAATTTTTTAAAGAAAGAGATAGAATGGGGTGTTTATCAGGCTAGTATACTGTACCTAGATATACAAGCCGCTTATGCAAGGTACCGGCTCAGCTCCGGGACCACCCGTCTTGGAATATATTGGCATCAACCATCGACGACTTGCGCATCATCTGTAAGATCCAGCTCCGGGACCACCCGTCTTGGTATATTAGCATCCGTCTTGGTATATTAGCATCCGTCTTGGTATATTGGCATCAACCATCGACTTGCGCGTCTAGGCGGCGCCTTGGTAAAGATCATAGCATTAAAACGGGTATTAGAAGACTCGGTTAATTAAAATATTAGATATTCATATTGTTGTGTATGTGCGCTGTTTACTCCCAAGCGCTCTTATAGCTGAGATATCGCGGATCCCCAATTCCTTTTACCTTCGTTATGTATTTGACCATCCAATAGACCCAGAGATCCCCTATATAAACCATAGCAACGCTCTGCATCCTCCTTTTATTCTTGTCAAACAATCTACCACCGGTGTTCTCGCCATTGCCAGTGTTCCCAGCCATGGGTGCTTGTTGTGGTAGTATGGTGAGTTGAGGAGGGGGTTGAGGAATGAGTAGAAGAGTGACTCGTTGGGGAGGGGGTTGAGGAATGGGTAGATGAATGAGTAGAAGACCAAGTCGTTGAGGAGGGGGTTGAGGAATGAGTAGAAGAACGAGTAGAAGACCAAGTCGAGGATGAGGAGTGAGTCGAGGAGTGTGTCGAGGATGAGGAATGGGTCGAGGAGCAGGGCGTTGAGTGCGTCGAGGATGAGGAATGGGTCGAGGAGCAACGCGTTGAGAGTGTTGTTGAAAGATGAGTTGATGAGCTGGTGGACGATGGTGTGGAAGTGCTATGGCTGGAGCTGGAAATGGTACTGGACGTGCTTAATGTGCTTGATATGGTGCTGGACAGAGTACTGGACGTGCTTAAAGTGCTTGATATGGTGCTGGACACGGTACTGGACGTGCTTAAAGTGCTTGATATAGTGCTGCTTGAGGAGCCTACGCTCAACGTGATAGATACCCCAATTGAAAGTGTAGATGAAACAGGCAAGCTAATCGTTACTGACGGCGTGACGGAAGCTGTAGGAGTGGTGACCACGACTGTGCAACCAGTCGCAGAGATAGATATCGTATCCATAATAAGAGTAACGCCTCCGGTAAGAGCGTACAGACCCCCTTGGTTTGTTACATCAGTGTCAACCGAAATGCTAGCCATAGCAATAATGTCGCCAGCAAAAGCGGTACCAGTGCCAATCGTGGCGCTGCTACCCACTGCCCAAGTCACACCGCAGGGTTGGGCACCGTTAATCAGAAGGACTGCAGACCCGGTGGCGGTATTTAAAGTAGTACCGATTTGGAACACCCATTGAGCATTGGAGCTGCCCCCAGCATCGAGAGTCAGTACGCCAGTCAATTCAGCGGACGTAGCGAAGCAGTAGACGCCTGGTGCAAGAACCATGCCGCCGAGATCCTCTCCGGACAAATCAGTCCCACATGGCGATCCTGTAGCTGCTCCGTATGCAGTGGCGGCGTCAGCCTGAGCTGCTGCTGCTGCCGGGTCTCCATAAGAATATACTCCCGTAGCAACTCCTGGAGGAAACCCGGTGATAGATGTGCCGGGATAGACTCCGACGCTCCCATCAATGGTTGTGACTCCTGTGTTAGTAACGTCAGACGCCCCGAGGACACCGTAGGTTGCGGCCGAGCCCAGGTCGATTGCTGCATTCGAGGTGGTTACAAACGCGAAAGCATGGAATACGGCAGCAAGGAGGGTCTTCTGGTAGGAAGGCATAGCGAACGTTGTTCGGTGATGACTGACGGAGAAAGGAAGGATGAAGTGAATAGATAGGATGCCAGTAGAGAAGGCATTGTGAGAAAGACAGGGTTGGGGAAGGGTTTTGTATAGACTTTAGAATGACCGTTTGCATAGCAATTAGTTGGTACGGAGGATTTCGTAGTTACTTGATTCTACAGTAGGTGTTATTAACGCTCGGACTAATATTAGCGATACTTATTCTCTTTCGGACTGGTCATGGCTCTTGTTCTTCTTTCGGACTCATACGAAATCTAGGCCATCTTCCTAATAGAATAGCGCCCAGACCGGCTGTGGAAGTTGTCGTCAGGTAGCTTGGACAAAAAGGCGGGCGCAATTATACTATAGAATTAGTATTGAATAGTGGGACGCGAGCCCGCAAGTCTCGGCCCAGGTCAGCCTGTCATTATTCAATACGGGACCGATAGTAAGAGAAGATCTGCAGAATACGTAAATGATTGTATTTGATTAGAGACTTATAAGGGGATCTTGAAGCCAGTGGATAATGAGTCTTTTCGATGTGAAGGAGCGAGGTTGTGAGAGCAGACTTTTAGATGAGTGGCACGAAGACTGCAAAAAAGCATACAGAAGCCAGAGAGGTTATTGTCGATTGCATGTAGAGACGGAAGCCAAACCTGTCTCTCCCAAGGAAAATCCGTCAACATCCTAAGGCGTGGTAAACAGGCTGTTTCAAAAAGACGCGTCACTAGATACAGTAAGCTTCAATGAAACCAATCCTTACAAACGGCTCGGCTACAGAGCGCAATGACGAGACGCATCCGGATAAAATGTTTTAGGCACTAAAGCTGAAAGAGGAAATGGCAGAGTCTGACAGCTTTGCCCAATAAAGTCAGTTTATTTGCTGATCGCTTGGCCTGGCTAGAAGTATTTGCCATAAGGGGCTTGCGGCCGAAGGGCGCCTGGCTTCGGAAATTGCCGCTGCCACATCCCTATTCGCCCCCACACAGATTTTCTCTGTTCCCGTCATGTTACACACCTATCCTAGGCTGGCCCTGACAAGCTTTTATATGAGAACTCTGTCAAGAACATATTCAGCTTTTATATGAAGACTCTGTCAAGAACATGGTATTCTTCTTTATTTTCAATATCCTAGCTATGCTTTTAAGTCTAGCCCTTATCTTGCTTATTGCTGTTCTTGCAAGTTGCGAGGTGTTCAAAAAGCCCCTCAAGATCGGGCTGAAAGGCTGACCGCTAAAGCAAGGGTTAGGCCTTGTTCTGCAATTATTCAAAAACCATTTCATGAAAAATCTGCCTGGGTGCCATCTGACCCAGCCAAAATAAACGCCAGGTCGTATCGACATTGACAAGGACTAAAAAATACCAGAACAATGGGTCCAGTTCCTGACTGACCCAGCCATGAGTAACGCCAGGTCGTATCGACATCGACGAGAACCAACAAAAAACTGAGCAATGGGTCCATTCCTTGGCCGGACCTGTCTACATATACCTTGGTCTTTCAGCCAGCGCTCAGAGCCAGCACACTGAACCAAGTAAAGCCTACCTAAGCGAAGCAGAAGCGGGCGTGCTAGTATCACTGGCGGTAGGCTGTGCCAGATATTATATGATATTCACGCATTTATTCAATGATGGGCTCCCGAGTCTCGCATGAATTGAGGTGGCTGTCTTAGCCTTGCGGTCTTTCAGACCCTGCATAAACCCTGCATGACTAGCAATGTTATCTGTGAGACCCTGCTTCATCTGCCTTGCGCTGTGTGGAGCCCCGCAATATTTGGATTGGTAGAAACATTGAGAGACTAGCTGGTACCCGTGGATCTTTCGCTTGCAAACCGGATTTTACTTGCGTATGTGGAATCACGTGGCAATTAACTAAGTTCTAAGCAGACAGAATCTTAGCGTACCACACCTCCATCGACTTCGCCCCAGGGACTTGGTAATGGTGGTCCCCTATAGCAATGGACTAGAACTGAACTGATCTAGGAATGGACAATTGCCTCGACTAGGACAGGTGCTGTTGAATGGATGAGGCACCGACGAAGGTAGGTAGTCAATTAGATGAATCGCTACACAGGAAAGTGTACTAGCTCAAAGTCTGGTGCAGCGGCAAGGAGTTGAGGTGCTTGACGGGATCATTGCCGCATATTCTAGTTGGAATAAATGCATTGCCTGCGCGATAAGGTCCATGCAAAGACTGCCGAATGGGCGATCCCTTCAAGAGTGCAGAAGCTCATCCTTTCATCACCGGGTTCAGTGCAACGTTACTTCCTTAACAGTACATTAAGCGTTGAGTTCTTAAGACAAGTGGAATTAGGAAGGCATACCGCGAGAGATAGTATGCTGCGTAAGCCCAACATAGGACCCTCCTAAGCATCATCATTCAAGATTTTATTGGGAAGCATGCGCGGTATTGGCAGAGATGGCATAGTCAGTGAGGAATAATCCATCCAGCCACTCATCCCAAATATAGGGAGAGCAGGTGTTGGCCTCTCACTCCGATAACAGCCATCTTAGCGTCCTTTCAAGCCGATTCATCCCAGATGTTCATATATATGCTTTCTTTGCCACAAACCATAGAGGTATTGATGGGCCGGTTATTGTGTTGGAATTCAGCTCCATTGAAAGAGCACTGCCTTTGAGGGAGCCTAATTTCATCGTCTTATCTATAGACAGGGCTACCTACTGGCTTACGACCTCCTCTATCAAGCGAGCAAAAGCTTACCCCAAGGCAGGCCAACTTCAAGAGATGCTCAAGTCCAAATGGCTATTGGAGGATCCCTTTAGGGCGTATAAGGATCTGTGGTAAGCAAGCGAAATATCTTCGCTTTTCGTTATGCTTGCGTTAAAAGATTTCAACGCAATGTTTCAAAGCGCTTTCGTAGTTATTGTCATGGCACAAAGGACCTGGCAATTTCGGTCTGGATATATTGAATCCCTTCACGGGTAATTGCGATAGTCGCCTGCGGTTTGGGTTGCGTTGAGAAGATTGTTTCGAATTGTTACTTTGGCTTGACGCCTGCCACTCCCTTAGTATGCAACGTCTGTATGGCTTAAACTGTTGTATTGATTGCACTTGCTGCCTGGCTTTCACATCTTTAGACCTGTGACTATGCACTTATTGATGCTCTTTTTGATTGAGCTCTCAGTCACGATAGAGGGATTGCAGTGCTCCATATACGCTATCAGGATCAAATATAACGTGAAGTAAAAGAGCTGGAGAGGAAGAGGAGTAAGACAGAGGGAAGCGATTAGTTGAAGATGTTGACTATCACGAAAGTCGATGCGGAATACGGTGAAGGAGGCAGTAATGTTAGGCAGCTATCTTTCAAGGTATTCCTTGGTTGGTCCCGTCATCTTTCTCATCAAATTTCCTGTAGCCAGATCATTTGCTATAACCTAAAAATTGAAGGCCAATATCCCGAACGGCTGTCCAGATTTTCTCTGTAGACACTACATTGCTGTCCGAACTGGTGCCTTGACTAAAGGCTGAGCGTTTCAGCCCTACACTCCAGCTTTGGCATAGGGTGGCGGCGTTCGCCAATTCCAGGCTGGGATGCTCCTGCTAATCATCAGAATTACAACTCACGGTGCTGGAAAGAAGAAAGAGTCGCAAGTATAAACCAGCGAATTCAAAACATATTGAACAGTATATATTGCTCTTTCAGACCGCTCGAATCATGTCGCAGAGAGACCTAGATGTTGCTGCTGCCGGCGCAGGATTTAACCTTGGGGCAGCTCTTGTCAACCTTGTCAACCCCGTGGGGGCTGTTGTGGAATATACAAGAGATCTCTTGAGGTGGCTTGAACGCTCTGGCTTGGATGAAGCCAATTTTGAGCGCTGTATGATTGAGGCTCAAGGTCTTGCATATCCGAACAAGAATGGCATGGTCCTATCTGGTAGCGTTGCTAAAGCGGACGCACGACTGGAAAGGCTGAAGAAGGGACAATTGCCGTTGGAGTTGACATTTTCCGGAGCGCTTGGCCGATACATTGTGAAGAAACCCGATGTTTGTTATATGGCTTCAACGACAGCATGCCTTCTTACACACCATGACCTCAACTATGCTAAGTCAGCGCTTACCTCGATGATACTCGATAGAGGTGGACACGAAACAGAGACTAAGTACACATATGAAGTCTGGAGGGCACCGACTCGAGCAGTAATCTCTAGATTGGTTGAGAGTATTTTTCTCAATATCTCCAACGCCGGGCATCAAGCGGTAGGCCTGCCTTCCGAACTGGCAGATCTCCATGTCCACCTTCTTGATGATACGAACTTTGCTGCGATTGTGATGCAAGTGCAAAGGACGACCAATGATCTAGTACTGCAGGCCGACAAATTTCCTGGCGACGTTGTTCTGTGGCTGCTCAACCACTTTGAGGGGTACCTCGAAGTGTATGTCAAGTCCGCAAAAGTGTATGAAGCCAGACTTGGTATCCATTCCAGGAAGATTACTGCAATTGTAAAAGATACTTGCACGCATGATCACAGCAATTGTAATGACCGAGCATGGCCTGTAGTCCTGGCTGAAGTTATTGGCGGTGAGCCTCGCCGCTTGGTTGGAGGGTCATCGTCTGAGGACCTAAAACCCTGTTCGTACCAAAGACAAAAGCTATACAGGACCGAGAGCCTTATGGAGACTACTTATACCCCTTACAAGGTGCATATCGGTAGAGAAGAGCGGAACGAAATCAAACACGTGGCGAGACGTATAATCAAATGGCTAATGAATGTTCCCACCAATGTGAAAGATTGGCCCCAACTTGTCGGATTCTGCTTCAAATCTGAAGTTGAATCAGATGAGGATCGAGATCGCTCCCGAGATTTCACAGTTGCACAGCTTCTCTTCAGATCACCTTATCTTTTGCAAGAGAAGACTGGGGAATCGACGAACTCAGCTCCCATATTCAGAAGACCCCAGTGGCAAGGGTCGCCAATGAGCTCCGAGAACACCGACCCAGAGCAGTGGGGCTCGAACACCACTCCAGAAGAAGTGCTAAAGAATTTTCCTTGCGCTGAGGAATTGTTAAAGAAGATGCAGGAATCTTGTCAATGCCAAAACTGCCGGTCTAAAGGCAGTCTATCTAGCAGCAAGAAGGGCTGCTTACGCTACTCTGCTGTGCTGGAACTCTGTATCCTTATTTCGCATGCCGTAGCTGATGCGCTTGGAGCGGAAGATGCTTCTGGGGCCCCGGACCCAGAGCACACGATGCTAGGCGTCATAACGCTGCTCTCAGAAATTATAGATCAGGAAATTGTTCGATGGGACACTTGGTTCGCAGTAGCAACCTGTGCAGTTACTGGCTGTTCATGGGATTCGTTTGCTGATTTGGGCGGAGATTCAGAAGATGAAGGGGGAACCTCTTGGGCTGGGGTTCAATATGGGAGTCTTGCCGTCTTAGCACCCTGGCTAGACTTCAGTGCTCCCCTTGAGATCCGAGGATGTTTTAGAATCCATGTTTGCGAAGGCAACATCCAAGGTATCAAAGACGACCTAGCATTGATTAGATCCGAGCAAGCATCTAGGAACCACAGCGAAAAGCTTGATCGGATGGACGTAGTGGAGAACCATTTGGAGAAGCTTGCAGACACTGATGACACACCGTTCGAGGTCCAGAAAGCTCTTTTTCGCGCCGAAAACTCCATGCACAGATTGTTGGTTATCGTCAAAGTCAACAATCATCTTCGCCTCGTAGACCCTACTCGGTCAATGATGAATCTTTCAAGAAGCCAGCATGCTGTCTGCGAGCACCGTCGGCCAAGTCATATCTCTAATGACCTTGAACAATTGTTGGGATCAGACTTGGACATCAAGGCCTGCACGTTCGGAGATGTATTCACTCAATGGGTTGACGATCCTTATCCTAATGTGGTCGGAAGCAATTGTAGCAGAAGCTTGGATGTATCTCTCGTCCTTGATGACCCAAGAAAAGTGCATATAGCGCTTGCAATCTCACCTGGTGGTGTGGTACTCCGCGACTTCCGGCGATGCTGCTTGCCATGCGCATTGAAAAGCTGCCTTGGATCTGGCACAGGGTTTGAAGGTCTCCGCTGCGTAATCAATTTTCAAGGTCTATCACAGAGGCGACTTGGAGGACCAGCAAACACCTCAGATACGACACCATGACTACAAGTAATTGGTTCTAATGGGCAGTTTCGACAGCGCACGAGATGCGCAAAGTCACTAGCCAGCTTATGCAAGAGATCAAGTCCAGAGCAACGTGTTTTCTAAAGAAATTTAGGTACAGGGGCCGGGTAAATTTCTATCGAATCTTGGCGTACCCGCATGAAAGTATAAATGCTAGTCACTCCTCTACATAGCAATCATCCTATCAAGTTCAGACGTATTCGCTGGACGGTAAAGGAGTATTCACGTGCAATGAATCTAATACAGGAGCAGATCGTTCAGCCATGCTTGAGCCCCAGCAGATGTTTACCTCCCTGCATGCGTCCCTTTTCGAAATTGATAGATTGCATATCCTACACTGTACATCCCGGGGTACATAAATTAGGTATTACCCTACTCAGGAGAGAGCAGCAAAGAGACAAAAGTACACATTGAAGAAGAGTAGCACGTTGATTGACCTGACGCATATGAGTACTTGTCTTCAGGGCGGTTAAAATGAGCTATATAGACAAGTTCGCTTGATTACTACACTTCTTGCGGTTGGCCCCAGATCGACAATCTATTCTTCCATCTCTTTGGAGACACGGGGGAAGCAATGGGACCACCCAGTGGGACAAGGTGTTGCGGACAGATCAGCTGCTGGCGCCTCCCACCGACTGACATTGGGATGATCCTCAGGGAATATCTTCTTCATTCAGGACGTGGACGTAAAACCTCTCAAAGAAGATTCATATTCACTGAGGTTACTAGAGGCCGAGATTGATCGGTCATAGATCTAGCTGTCTTTAAGGACACTTGAACCACTAGGAGGAGACCGACCCCAAAATTGCAACAGGTTCAATGGCAACCGATGCCAGATTACCCCTGCGATCAGTGCACTAATGGATGTTGATGCCAACATGAGACCCCGGGTGTCTTATATACCATATGACACAGCCTGTAAGCATAGAACATCAGGGTACCCTGAATGGCATTCGCTGAAACCACCTAATAGTGAATCAATTCCATAGTGACTTGTATGAGGAATCGAATGAGGCCCAATTGCCGACAACAACATTGTTGCAATCGTGCAAACCATCGACCCAGCCATGTCACAAAATGCGGTCCTTGATGATGTCTTGACCGCTCTGAGTGCTCGTCTCTGATTCATTTTGGTGGAGCGCCCTCCTCGCCACATCATCATCGTGTTGTGATGTCGGCACTAACCTTTCTAGGGTTTTGAAGACTTACAACCTTGGACTTCGGAGGACGTTTTTGACTCCTCTCGCTAGCATCTTTCGATTTGTATCTCCTCGTGAGTATGGGATTTGAGGTGGCGAATTTCTTGAAGCTCTTGGCGGCGGTTTACGGAGGAGTTCAGGGTGTAAGTGTTAAAACGTGTCTCGCAGCCGCCCAAAGGGAGACCACCACCGTCCAAATGGAGATAACAGCTGCCCATAATAATAGAGGATGAATGATAGTAGACCACTGCCATTGCAGACAATGCACAGCCAATTTCCAATCGTTCCTGATTGCAAAGCATTTTTGGTGAGAATGTGCCAAGAATTACAAGCAGGTTTTAACGCTGCTATGAGCAACTCTATCGCCTGTATCATAGCCTTCACCGCAAATAACAGCCTCTGCGTACCTCTGGACGATATCCTCGGTCTGCTTCAGGATACTGAACATCTCCACTAGTGACTCAGCATACGCATTATATCCTCAGTACTCGAAGCCGACGGCTATGTAGTTCAAAAACACGAGCATTATTGATACCAATTGCTCTTTGTGCGACGGCGACGTTCTCGACGGCAACAACACCTGTCAAAGTTCCCTTAGGGAGCATGAATATTAATATAGCCAGGCTAAGAATTCCATCTATGGCATCGTCCATACAGGCTCTGTGTCCGGTGGCCAATCACAGGAGATGTTCGAGAAAGTGACGTATCCCTAATCCTCGAAATGGAATCTCATTCTGTTTATCCTGCCACAGGACGGCACTGGCCTCCTAGTGGTGGGCGTGTTAGTGATGGAGTGTTACCAGCTAGGAGCATAATGTGAAGAATTACCTTTACCATTGCCACCCTCCGATTTCTGCTGCTCTGCTCTTTAGTTTTAGCTACTATTGTTCTCCGGACCTCAAATCTATTGTGCAGAACAATTTGTGAGGACAGGAATCCAGGACTTGTATTTGATGACCGGATAGGAAAGAATATAGGTATCAAACTTTGCGAGGTCGAACCGTGCAGAAAATCGATGTAATTTTTAGAGAAATGTATCAGACGTGGAGAATAATCATTTCGCTTGGGTGCTTACGGGTGAGCACGGCCTGTCGGGGGTAATGTTTAGAACTGCAAAGAGAATGCAAAAAGTCTTACGGCTTGTCTCAGCCTTGCATGAAACGCCGTAGATGTTAGTCGCTACACCAGTACGGAGCACAGACATCGAAAAGATTCCTTGAAAGCTATATAACCTCTATTTCGAACTCAATTGTTGCTTGCACCAGCATTCTCCCCGTGCACATTTTCGAAAGCGCCTCGTGCCCCGCAATGGAAGCGCCGACTGCTCATTTGTGGGGGCGGGTACACACACACATACGGGTAGTCAAAACAGGACAGACCCCGCCCCACGCAACCAGCGAATACCTTCAAAAGCGGCTGTTCGAGCTCCCTAATAAGACTATCACTGCCTGAGTAGAGACGCGTTGCGGACGAGCTGACTGCCATGAGCGCTTTGTCCCAAACTCCACTATTGACCCATCGATTTACCAGCCCTGCGAAATGACAGCCTACACCCCCTCGCAACTGACCCAATACCTGACCCATATCTCCCACCCTCCTGTTTCCTCATCCGCCCCGCGCACCCTCTCCCTGCTCTCCTCCTTGCAAACCCGCCAATTATGCACCATCCCATTCGAATCCCTCTCGCTGCACTATTCACCCACCCGCCTGGTCTCCCTCTCACCAGATGCGCTCTTCGCGAAAATGGTCGCCAACCCCTCCGGCCGCCGGGGGGGCTACTGCATGGAAAACAATACGTTCTTCGGGTGTGTGCTGCGCGGTTTCGGGTACGAGGTTTTGAGCGTTGGGGGGAGGGTAAGTCATGAGACGACGGGCCGCAGGGACGGCGGGTGGGCTGGGTGGAGTCATATGGTGAACCTCGTCCGCGTGGAGGGGGGGAGGAGGTATCTTGTTGATGTGGGATTCGGGGGTGATGGACCCTGTTGCCCTATCCCGCTGGAGAGGAGGGGAGAGGGTGGGGTTGTATTTGGAGGGGTAGCGCCGCAGGAGTTGAGATTGGAGTGGAAGTCCTTGTCGAGGCATACGGATCCCGAGCAGAGGGTCTGGGTGTATTCGCACCGGGAGAGCCGATACGCAGAGTGGGTAGAGGCGTACTGTTTTACGGAGGTGGAATTCTTTGCCGAGGACTTTGCCATCATGAATATGGCAACCATGACATTGCGGGAGAGTTACTTTGTCCAAACGGTATTGGCGCAGAGGTTTATGCTGGAGGAGGAGGAGGATTTACCCGACCAGGAGGGTGGAGGGCAAGGCACGTTTGGGGGTACGAGCGATGGGGAAAATGGGCCTAGAGCGGTGGGGGTGATGATTCTACATAATGATTTGGTTAAGCGACGGATTGCGGACAAGGTGGAGGTGTTGACAGTGTTGAAGAGCGAGGAGGACCGTGCTGCGGCGTTGAAGAGGTATTTCAAGATCGAGTTGGGTGAGGAGGAGCTGAGGGGGATCAGAGACCTGCCTACGGAGCTGAGAGGTGACGGTGGGCATACCGATCAGGTCCAAAAGATTGGCAAAGTGAATGATGTTAGGAAGATTGAAGGACAGGTATAAGTACGTCACACATTTTCTACATTAAGTCAAGCGATAGCGATATTTCCACCGCGGAACCCATTTACGCTATCTACTTTTCATCGCCCTCTTGAGAAGTGGGAATGCTGCTTGTATCCCACTGCTTGAAAAGCAAGGCAACAGTTGCTCCATCCTTCGCGCTCAGTCGTGCCATGCATTCGGATCATAGCGCTGCAACGTTGCCTTGACGGGTTCAACAACCTCTGAATGGATCGCCTCGCTGAATTGATCGTCGGATAGATCCTTGTATGGGCGAGGGAATGCGCAAAGGATGCATTTCCTGATCGCCTCGGCGTAATCAGCTCCTAACTCCCCCAACGCCGACTTCTGCCAGTGTGTAGCAGTCGCAATATCCGTCCAGTCGTTTGGCTTGCCATCATTCCCCCAATACATGTGTCTCACGGGGTTATCTTCCAATGCATTACCAAAACATAATTCGAGCAGCATAACCCCGAGAGCGAAAAGGTATCTGGTAGCATTGTCAGCGCTGTCCTCCGTTCGATTGAGTTTGGCTGTGTCAAGCTCCATGGGCGGGGAGACGTAGAGTCGACTTGTGTCAATGGGTGCTGATGGGTCTTCCTTGACTCTAGTAAGAAATATGTTTTCTTCGTCCAGGTACCCGCGAGCCAAGGTGTTGAGTTGGAGCTGGAGTAACGAGATTGATAGAAGCGTCACTATATATAACCTGTCACGCCTCGAAAGAAAGTGCGTTTGGCGGACGCCTCCATCATTGGCTACCTGGCGATCCTGTAGAAGATTTTCTAATGTTACAATTTCCAGCTTGCTAAGGTGCACGGCTGGTTGCATGACGGGAAAGAAGGTGTAGCGCCTTTCCTTCTGGTCTAGCAGGAATCCGAGACATTGATTCTCTTCCTAGGCTTGGCCAATGGCATCACAGAAACTCACTATCTTGGCGACATGTTGCTCTTCATAAGGTGACGGAGGTGACGTGGTCGTAGGTGTTGGCGCGTTTGGATATGGTGAGAGTTGAAACGTTGGCACCGATTGCGCCTTTGGTGCAAAGCTCACCTTTTTTGTTGATTAGGGGTCGATGGCCTATCCTCTCCTCTCAGCAGTAATGTGGGAATTCGGGGAGTAGAGGCTCACGGCGAGGAACCCAATGACTTGCTTGCACTGGAAATGTTCTATGTGTTCTAGTTGAGGCGTGGATTTTCAATAATTTATAAATCTATCCAGTCCATTTATAAATGGACTGGACTATTTGTAAATATGTAGTCCATGTACAAATGGACGGTCTATTTATAAATAGACTAAAATGGTGCCTCGACTGCATAAAAATTTCTTACAGAATAATGGGGTCACTAACTTTTAAGGCTTCGCCGCCGTCCACTACGGGGATCAGTAGGTGACGGTAATAGGCGATAGTGATGGTGACGGCGATGGCGACGGCGATGGCGACGGTGATGGGCAATAGTAAGATGGATGACTATTCTGTAGATAACTAACCACGTATCTGATCCAATCAAATTAGGGATTCATATATAGACTAGTCGATTTATAAATGGACTGGTCCATATGAATATCCAGTCCATATGGTATTTGAACCGGTTGATTTACAAATGGATCAAATTCATCCATGGACTAGAACATTAGTACGTTGACTGAACTTATCAGGCGTCGGAAGCGATGGCCTCAAGGGTCCCGACATCTGTCTCATGCCATGTCCATGGTGATTGCTGAAAGTCAGGGACGTTCTCTCCAAAATATAGAAGGACATTGAATGCCAAATCAGCTAGAATAAAGCCTCGTGTTCGTCTCTAAAGCCGGACTTGATTCTATTCTCGGCAATCGCACCTCCATTCTAATACAAACAACTCGTGAAGACCATGCGCATGATCCCGGACACGGGCATAATGCACGGCGAAGGAAAGGGTTCGCCGCTTGAGGCGATCGTGCTCTATCTACTATCTCGAGATGCAAACATAGAGGCCAAGAGTCTCAAGGGGGTAAATTCCCTACAGACGGTGTCTGGAAAAGGTCATGCGGATGCCACGCAACTGCTGCTGGAGCAAGGAACCAAAGTGGATGCGCCTGGTCCGAGGAACATGACATCTCTCCACCGGGCTGCGTACAACGATCATGCGGACGTGCTCGAGATCCTGTTGGACTATGGAGCAGACGCAGATTTGCTAGACGATGACGGGTGGACTGCCCTGCACGGCGCTGCCAGTGCAGGATTTGGAAAGTCTACAAGTGTGCTCGTCGAGAAGGCAGGGCATACGCTTGAGGCTCGTGATAAGAATGGGCTGACACCGCTTCACCATGCGGCGTCTCAAGGACGTCGGAAAACCATCGCAGTGCTCCTGGAGCACGGTGCCAATGCAGGAGCGGAAACTGATGCCAGCGAAACCCCGTTGCACCTGGCTGAAGACGAGAGCATCCGGGAGCAGCTTCGAGGCAAATTTACCTAGAAGACTATTATATACAGTGGAAATGTCTCTCGCGAGGAGCCGAGCAATTGAGAATTTCTCGTGCCTCTCCAATTGGAAACAGTCACAAGATTGGAAGCGGAGGACAGCTACGTCGTGGTGTAAAGTGTATGGACGTACCAAAAGACACAATTGGAACAGAGCATTCTGCTCAGTGGTTGAACGAGCAGATGTGATTTGTGGTAAATATTGCAGCAAATCACCCTTATCGTTAATTGTGTGCGCGTTGTTCACTGCTTATTTCCGTGGCACTGAACCCTTTTCGGCTCGTCAGGAAGTTATGAGAAGTCCCGGACATCTACCTTGGGCAGCAGCCTAGTAGGCAGACGCCGAATCGTTCTGAAGATTCCCAACTAATAGCATTAGTTTGATGTCGTTTTTCAGGCGCAAAGATTAAATAGTGTGAAATCTTCGTAAGACTGCGTCGAGACTATGGCGATTGGGCGCCATCTCGCTTGCTCACCGACTATCCGCATCCAGTAAGTCAGGGAAACATAGAAGTAGAGGAAAAAGAGAAGACTGAAGGAGAGGAAGAAGGAAGAATCATTCGTCCTCACTTCAACACCTCAACGGCAGGTAATCTTCTACGGCCTCCCTATGCTCTTCGTGGCACCCGTCTCACTCTTTATGGACTTGCTTCACATATTCTCACCCTCCTGCACACCCAAAGGCCAATTGTTCACTAGCTCCATAATGCCGTCGCAAATTTCCCTCGGCAGTCTTCAGAGTCTGGCACAGCTCCTCCTCGCGTCCTTGGACCATCGATCATGCCGTTGATAAAGCAACCATGCCTATCCCAATCTTCCGTCTGTTAGGATCAATCATATGGAGATTGAGCGCTCTCTGATGGCCTGGCTTCATCCTATCCGCAACACCGAACGGCTCCAGCTTCGAATGAAAGACATTGGAAAAGCCAAGCACCCTGCCCGTCTTCAGAGCTATGTGACCTATCTGCTGAATTGCTGGGTCGTTATCTTGCGTTTCATATATATATTGCTAACATCTGGTGGTTCATTGATGTAATCCTTTGCTATAGCGTCTTCCGCAGGTCTGCTTCAGTGGTGGAAACATGATTTTGGTGGGTCTGACGAAGATACGTTATGCACGAGTAGATTCATCGTGCTGTTGTGCGTATGCGCTCGTTGTTCTAGCCTTGCACAAGCCATCCTTGATCTCCATACTATCGTCCCTCTGGAATACATTTTAAATTCATTATGTAGCTGTGATTATTCTGAGTTCTTAGTGGAACCGCCGGACATGATCACCCTCCCCTCCGATGGGGAGACATCGTGAATGGATTTGAACGCATGGGTATCATACTTGGCCTCTTTTGTGCACCAACCGACCATGGAGCGCCTGATATCTGAATCCGTTGATAGCTTCGCACTTCTTTCGAAGGCGAAGCTCGCATCGAAGATCTTGCCATTCCAGTGTGGGAGACCGGTGAGCGCATTTACCAGAGTCAGCACAGTGAATCCTCTATCTGTGTACCAGAACATTGGGTTCTCCAAGCCATCTGATACGGAAAAAGCAACGTATTTTCGTCCAAATCGAGAAGATATTGTCATTGCCAGCTTTCCATGACCGGCCATCTCGACGGTAATCCGAAGCCCGGGACTGCCCCGTCTCTTTGCTTCCCAACGCCGCCAAGGGAAAGCCTTCGAAGTGGCGTGCTTGAGAGCCTTCGTAGGCTTCTGATCGACGCGACCAGCTCATTCAATGGCTCCCCGCATATTCTCACTCAGCTCCTTTGTAAAAGCCTTGGAGTGCCTGCGTTCCCCTCGCCCTACGTTTTGTGTGTCTTATGTACAAGTACCGGTGGGCTGCGATTGCGGACAGGGATACTAGCTAAAATAAGGCTATCAGCCATCCAAAAGTGGAACTCTGTATATTCTGGCAGTAACTTCCGTAGCGTCAAATGATGAGGTGTATGAGTATATTCTGATAATGCCTTTCCAGATTAGCAAATGGGTGTGTTCTCATAAATACTTCAAACTCTCGTTGAAGACACTAATGTGGTGTCAACGAACCCTAACGCTTGCCCGTTCTGGGATGTGACGTATCCGCTTCCCCACGCCCGAACATATGGACCATGTCCCTTCGTTCTCCACCAGCGAACCATGGCGCCTATAGCTGACGTAGGCACGGCCGTTGCACCTTACCAGAACTTTCGCCATGCCTGCTGAGATCACTGACGTGGCCAATGGCCGTACCAATGGTAGCAAAATCCACGGAACGAAGAACGACGCAGCAGTGCCTTTCCAAGGCGAGCAGCCATATGGCATGCCAAACGATCTCGTCGTTTCCAAGGTCCTAGACCTCGAAACCACTGACGAAAGACTCTGGGTATATCTTCACTTCCTGCCGACACCTTGGAATGCACCAACTAACAAACATCCACTACCAAGGTCCCCCAAGCCCCCTCTGTCTCCTTTCGCCCCCTCCTCCTCTCCACCTCCCAAGGCTACTTCGTCAACCTCCTACGCGTCAGAAAATCCGGTATCTTGTCCCGGCACCAACACACCGGTCCCGTCTGCGCCACGACCCTCAAAGGCAGGTGGCACTATCTCGAGCACGATTGGTGGGCTGAAGAAGGGGGCTTCTCGTTCGAACCGCCCGGTGAGACGCATACATTAGAGGTACCCGAGGGCTGCGAGGAGATGGTAACGCTGTTTCATGTGACAGGTGCGTATGTATATGTGGATCCGTGGGGAAAGGCGGAGAAGGTAGAGGATGTTTTTAGTAAGATCAGAGCGGCGAGGGAACATTATGAGAAGGTGGGGTTAGGGAGGGGGTACGTGGATCAGTTCATTAAATAGTATCCGTACTCCTACTTATTACAAAGATTCGTACCCGAGATGACTGACGTTCCAATTTTGAGGCGTATAGTCCAAAACACTATACGGGGCTGTTCGCAATCAGCTTGTCTCAGTGTGATGCTCGAGAGAACTCACAATGCCCCGAAGAGGTGGCGAGATTGGCGCACTCTCCAGCAACTTTTCTCCTTCTCAGGTCCCCAGCTTCATCGATTTTATGCATTCGCCATCGCAGCTTTACAAGCTTTGACACTCCCAACAACCGTAAAGCAGATCAGGGGGCTAATAGTGTACATGATCTATCCGTCCACGACGGTTAGCCAGTACGGCTAAGCGAAATCATGCTTCACGCTGGTAATTGGGGAACCATGATGATTGAAATACTCACACATAAAAACTTAGCAATGCTCATCTTCTCTTGCTCGTTGCTGCCCGAAACATCAGCGAGCGCAGTAAGCTTCATTGCTGGAGGGCCGGTAGGCATAAGCATCTGTCGAATGGATGAGATAAAGATCTATCTACGAGGGTGTAGGACCCTGTATATAGCTGTACGTACCATTGCGAACCACAGGATGGGATCAGTATCGAGCAAGCTAGTGTGGGAAGCGAAAAGGTAAATGACGGCAATAGAGATTCTGCGTAGATTTGATCCGTAGATTAGCGTATGCACTGAAGGTATGCGCCTCAAGCTCCAAAGGATGATAAGACGCTATGATACGTATATTGGCTGGATGGGAAAGACGTACGCAGGCCATGCGATAAATCGCATGATCGTCACAAATATGAGGGGCACCCAAGGTACCGTTCCACTGTCTTCACCTCTCTTCATCTTCCTCAGACTACTACTCAGCTTCACCCCTACAATAACAACCTGTAGCGCGGCGAAGAGACCACCGATTTGCTTCACGCTGTCCGTCAACCAGGCAGTGAAGATTCCTCCAGAGTTTGGGTCACCAAAGAAAGCTTTGTGCAAAGGAGAGACCAGCCCGATGATTGCGCCAGTGACAGCCCCTATCAAAGGAGCGTGGAGGAAAGCGTAGGAGTATTCCAGGAGAGATTGCACCCATTTAGGGAACTTCTCGAACTTGTCCTTACCCTGTACATATCCATAGCGCTCGGCGGCTAGTCTGGCGCGCACAACTGGCCCAGGTAGGAGCGAGGTTTGTTCATTTGCCTCTTCGGTGTCCTGCTCGCCGTCATCATGTCCATTCGCTTCAGCATACCCGTTTAATGCTTCGGCACTGCTTTCTCCACTCTGAGGAAAGAGTGTCCCCCCCGCTGGATCATGATCTGACTTTCTCTGATCCTCGTCCTTCTTATCTGGTGCTTCTTCACCATCCAATAGCTTGGGACCGAGGGCAAATGTCAACGAGTCACCAATGATCGCATTGACTAGGAAGTATGACTTGGCACGATTCAATGCAGCTGACGCAGTGTCGGTCTCTGACGCTAGCAAGTCGTCGAGGATACCCGTGGCACTAAGGGACTCGATCAGGAGCAGAGGAAGAGCTGTGGTATTGTTGAAGGAAATCGCTGGCGTGACCCATGAGGGAAGCTTGAATACGCGTGTTGTGATGTAGCCCAGAAGCATGGAGGTTAAGGCGTAGAAGAGTCCCCATACTATAACCCAAGAGTCAGCAGGTTGGAAGTGGCAAGAACGCGTATCTTGACTTGCTTAGGATTGGAACATAACGGATGCCCGTGTCAGCATGTAATTGACTCCCAACATTCGTTATCAAGAGGGCAGGTAGAAACATTCGGACACATAGCGTGCTGATTTGCTTGGTGCTGTCTCCTTTGAGGATGTCGAATTGTGCTGCAATGACCCCGTAGAAAATGACCAATAACACAGACAAAGAGGCCTGAATTGCACCAAGAAAGGATGTCAGTATTTCGTTAGGCATTCTGATATAACGAGCAATAAATGCAATGGAAAAAGGAGCGACACATTGACAAGATACGCAGACATTGAAAAGGAGCGATGGGAGGATTTCTTACGTAGCTACCGTTGCTCAGTCTAGCTTAATCACGGCAAGGCTATGCCAAGTTGTCGCAAGTCCTTGCCAAGGTAGTCGGGCTTGCAGGGGATGGTAGAATTGGCGTGTGCATAAAGGTTTAGAATCCTTGGCGCCCAAAATCAAAAAAAACATCCCCCCGCGTATGGTTTCTGACCGAATCGCACACAAACTCAAATATATAATAGAGCACCTCGGCTTATCTGCAAATATCTGCTGAGATGAGATGGCTCTTGCGTTTTCTAGACATCTCACCTCTATCCCTATATGAAATCCCAATAACGCCCAATAGCTGAGATAAGGATGAGTATGCGTTTGGTAAAGTACACATTACTCATTAGTTTTGCTATGCAATTGCGCTGTCCATCCTCTTAAATATCCGCATACACCAAGCGATATTCACCAGGTATCTCCCGAAAATGATTCCGTCTGCGCCGAAGAAGCCTTACTCCCCGCCAAATGTAGAGCCCCCATCACCCATCCCTGCCCTTCCTACTACCAATAGAACATCAATTTAGACACCCGTCCACTATACATTCACCTACTTAACTCATTCATCATCTTCCAAATCCCAACCATTTTATCCTCCACCCTATCACCCTTGCTAAAATAACAAACATACCTCAAATCCCTCTGCGCCAACATAACCATAACCTTATGAAATCTCCTCGTCCCGTCAGAATCATTTTCATACTGACTTGCCGTACTAGGGTTAAAGGGATAATCACTATTCGCCTGTGCGAACCTCAAGGCTTGTGGCATATCCGTCACAGCGCCAGCTCGAAACAAAAGTTCCAGAAGGCTCGGTTCACGGCCCAGAATCGCAGCCTCGACAGGGTTGGTGTAAGAGCGGAATTCCAAGGTCGAGCGGGTGTAATTGACGTTTGCGCCTTTTTGGATTAGGAGTTTAGCGATGGCTTCACGGCCTATGGAGAGGGCGATCATGAGCGCTGTGCCGCGAGATGAGGAGCAAGCGTCGACTTTGGCGCCGTTGTCAAGGAGTATCCGGACGATAGATTCTCGGCCTTGGGAGATGGCTTCTTGAAGAATGTTCAGACGGAGAGCAGAGGAGACTTGGTATTCAGTGTCAATGGGGGCGCCGTTTCGGGCTAGGAGAGACATCATGGAGTCGGATCTAAGAGCGGCGCGGAGGGGGAGAGCGTTGTGAGAGAGATGGTCGATTTTGAGGTTGACTCTTTTGCTGAGAAGGAAGCGGACGGCGTCTTCGTTGTTGGCGGATACTGCGTTCCAGAGCACATTTTTCTCTTTGTGGACTGCGTCTATGTTGGCGCCTCTTTCTAGTAAGGCTTCCATTAAGGGCATCAAACGGAAGCGAGCAGCGCTCCAGAGAGCATGATCCAGCAATTCCTGGTCAAGGATATCTGTGGTCGACTCATCTTTGAGGATTTGCAGAGCTCTGTTGAGATCCCTCTTGTCAATGGCGGAGATGAGCCGCTTCCTTCGGTTAGAGGACCCACTCGCGAACGATGCAAGCCAAGGTCTGGATTTCGACTGTGGTGGTGGCGAAAGGACTACCTGCTGTACGTCTACGAGCGTTGTGGTACCGGTCCCCGATCTGGAGAAGCTCGTATCGAGAATGGATGGCGTGATCGACCTTGCTGGAGACTCAACTTCCTCGGGACCTGCGAGCTCGACCACCCACTGCCAAGACCCGTACTCTCGTTTTGGTAGGGTCTCTGGTTCCAATGGCGTGGTTCCAATGACAATACTGGCATTCATTCCGTTAGTGATGTCAACAGATAGGTTGGCCAGTCAGCAAACCTTCTGAAAGTTGTCAAAAACGCCATGTTCATGATAAGCCGACTTCTAATCTCAGCAATGTCTTCGTTACCGAATTTTAGCTGATCCCAGGGGTTTTTTTCATTTGTACCCAAGCTTTGATACTTCTGAACGACGTCTTGCAACTCTTTGAGAACACTACTGAAGCCAGCCAGGATCGTGTTCAGTCTAGCTTTCCTCTGAGGATTCAAAGGGTGCGACAATTGACTGTCGGCAGCTTCGTCCAGAACACAAACCAACGACTCAAGCTCCATACTAATCGTTTCAAATACTCCAGGGGCCGCTTTATCTGGAAGTCTGTCAGTATATATTTCTACCAGTGAAGTGTTGTCATACATGACAAGTAGACCCTCCTCGCTAATTGGCCTACGGCCACAAAGTCGCTTATACCAAATCCAAAGGGAACGGGCATCTCTGATTAGGGAATCTGCCGCAAAACAATATAATACTCGAGTTGCAAACAATGGGCGGTTTTCCACGCCGCTTCAAGATTGCAGTGGTCAGGAAGGTCTGAGTCACCAATCCAGTCGGCAGCCTTATCTTGGTGCGATCAGACCTACCGAAGTACCATAATTATCGGAGAGCAGCGCCTCCTCTTTCCTCATCCCATTCTTTCTTCGTAGTCGAAACCAGGGACCAGGCGATGAAACCGACGCAATTAGAAAAGGATGGGGTTCGGTGAGGTATGTAAAGTGAAGCTGTCGAGATCCGGGGGATTCCCGATTCCGTAGAAGCCAAGGACCCGGGCGTTGCTAGCAGCAAGTCTAGGCTCGCATTGCTTTTGGAGGGGCATCCACCTGGCCAATGACCATGGGTGAGGCGCAAGGAACAGTCCATTGCATCTTTCTAGAGGCTTTACTGACGCCTGCTTTGCTGCGCCACAATCTCTCATGGCATTTCCCGGGTACAATAGCGTGCGAAGGCAGCATCGGATTCCCTTTTGAGCCACACGGTAAACGCTACAATGCGGCACAGCCTCAGCCTCTCAACCTGACTAATGCAATGTTTTGCACTTTGCTACCTCCTGACCAACGGAGAGGGAACCCAGTTGTCTGTCCAGACGCAGGTCGGCATACCTACTAAGTAAGATCACACCGCTTTGACCTCTTTTAGGGCCACCTAATAGTGGTACAAAGCATGGCACTCGTACTTTGTCCTATTTCATGCGCCGCATAGACGCAGCCTCAATAGATGAAGCTTAAGAGCTCTTAAGAGCTCGTCGTCTGTCAAACCGCCAATGGCGAAAGTATCCCGAGCGATATCGAGGTTCCGCTCCAACGTAGGCCCCAGAGTCTTGCCAGAAACAAAAGCCAAATCCGTTGGCCTCCGCCCTCCAGAGAGTCCTACAACCTGTGCGACACTCCCGTCCAAGTAAGCCAAGGAGCCACGCCTGCCAACCACATACTCCATGTTCACATCCCTCTGATCTTGAGGCTTCTTTCACCCGTTATGAGCGTGAGAAGAGCAATACCATGTTTTATAAACACTGCCTGGACATGGGTATTGGGCAAGCCTTCGTGAACATTATTCTAATCATGATCTTTGAAGAACGGATTTGACTCCTTACTCCTCATTGCTAGGTAACGTGCTATACCCCCGATACCTCTCTTGCTGCCTATTTTATATGATGGTAAACGCCGGCATGCTCGGGCCATGCTTGAGGGTGGCAGGCGTGAAGTGGAGAGTGGTTCTGCGTGGGGTCCCACTTGAAGTATGTGCAAGGTCTCGCGCCTTGGGGGCCTAGTGATGATGATGTCGGCTGCTGTGAAACCATAATCCACAATCAGTAGTGGCGCGTCATTGGATAGACTGGTGTGGCTAAGGGCTTTCAATGGCTGAAAGGTCGAGAGGGTGTCAGGCTGGAGAATGGTCTAATTGTAAAAAGGAGGTTCTTATAGGTAACTTGGCATGAGCTGATATGAAAGCTAGAATTATCCGTAAGTACATCGTTGATTTTGGCATTGGTGCAGACGCACTCCGGGATCCCTACTGCGAAAGGATATGCAGTCAGGTATGTCACGAACTCCCTCAAGACGGCCAATGGAATTGTGGCACCGCTTGCCCCTGCGCCTCATAACCGTGTTCCTATATGAATATCCAGGCAGCGATAACATCTCAGAGCAGCTTAACGTTCTGAAATCCAAACTCGCTAATACCGGATTGTCTGCCCATTGTCCTCCAGCTTATACAGTGTCACTAAAGACTATATGACCAACCCTCCTAGCTTTATTGAAACCCCATGTACACAGCTTTCATATTATCTTCTTCGGAATCCGCTAATGGTTAAAGAAGGGTATCGGGTAGTACATTGACTGGAAGAGCCTGCGGAGTGTAGGAACGACGGGAGGCGGTGTAAAAAAGTAGTGAGATTGGCTATGTCGATATCTAGGAGGAAAGTTAAAAAGCTGATATTTTCCTGCGTAGCATTGGGTCTGGGTGGGGTGTAGAGAGGTTGTAGTCTGGGATGTGGCTGTGAAGGATGTAGGAGAGGACGAGGGCGGAAGGGCCATTGCCGACGGTGATAATGTCGACGCTGGCAGGACTTCGCTTGCTAGCTATATCAAGCAGGGAACCTTGTCTTCCCAATCATGTCCAACAGTAAGCAAGGTCAAGAATTGGATGGCAGTCGATGCAGGACAGGTCCTGGTCTTCAAGTTGACCAACGAGATTTCCGTTACTATGCTGTCTATCCGGCAACCTCAGGATTTTGTGACCTATATAGTACAATGTCTGGCTTTCTCGGAGCTTGCGATCGACATTGGCTCTTCAAGGTCGTGGCGGGTTGGTCCAGACAGTGCACTTCTATATGGCGTTGTCATATGAGAAACAGTGTAGAAATAGACCGACCAAAGGAAAGTACATCTTGACAGCGTTACACAAGCGTCGTAGACGTGGAGAATAAATAAAAATCCTGTAAGCAAGCAGATGAATGCTAGAATGGATGCTTGAGGAAGGAGACATCAAGTACCTGGGAATGATAGATCCGGGCCAAGGTGACAGGGTTCTGCTCCGGCCTCCACCCCCACTGAGCATAGAAGGGTTCACCCCCTTACTGTACAGCCCTGTAGGGCTGGATATAGAACTCGCGAAAAAGGGCCCTAAAAGACTCCCTGAAGTGAGCACCTCCGGGGCTCGAAGTAGCGACCAGTTTTAGGGCGTCTTTTAGGCCTTTTTTGCCAGCTTTAAGTCGAGCCCTACAGGGCAGTACAGTAAGAGGGTGTGTACGGAGTACAGTAAGGGGGTGAACCCTTGTAGGGTGAGTGGGGCTCAACTCTCGCGCGACTGTTGCGCGAACATGGGTGATCCTGGGTGATCCTGGGTGCTGCGCCCCCCTTGAAGAAACCATTGACTTACGTGTACTCTTTCTCATCTAGGTGAGTGGTTTGCTACTACGTGTGGTGACGGCTTAAAAATGATGGGGATTTTCCCAAAAGATTGGCGCAAGAACACAATTAACAGTCTTGCGCCTATGGATAAATCTTCTATCTTCACGGGATAACATGGATAATATCTATAGGGGAATAGAGCATGCATAATCGAACGAGCCTCAGCCGTCGGCAAGATCACTATCCTCAGTTCGGCCTTGACCCCGAGGCAAAGGTCTCTATCCCACAAGAGCATTCGCCGTTGTCCTCCAGACTGGATCTCCAAATCATCGTTATACCTATCACCTAAGAGCTGCTGTAAAGCGCTCCGTTCAGTTGGGTTGGCCCACTTTGGCTTCAAACAACTCCACCTATCTCCAATGGTGATTGCAACCGGATCGGTTGTTATGCGAAGGTAGAGCTCTCTCATACTTTATTTCTCGATGAGCATCAACGCAGAAGATAAATTTAGAATTTGAGGATGACTTGTTTGGAATTCTATGGAGGTATTCTGCTATCTTGCGGCTGCGCTAACGGGGCTGAGAGTTGATGCATGACGCAGCCAATAAGCAGCAATGCTTTATTGTTGGCAGGCACAGCTTCATTTGGGGCGCGAATTCTGTCAGCAGCGTGCATGAGTGTGCCTTCTTTGATCATCTTTCCGCCGTCATCTCGCAGGAACCTCTTCCGACTTTTTTTCGCCGCGGTTGACAGATTGAGCTCGGGCTTATGCCCTGGCTGCCTAGCTTGACCAATCATTCGAGTACCGATCGATTTCCGCCACTGCATGCACATAGTTCATAGGCTGGTGCCAAAGCTGAAGTTGAGACGGTGGTCACAGCAAAGCAACTACGCACACTGCTGAAGTGGTAAATTTGTTGTCAGCATATAGTCCCAAACAACCGCTGCCTTAGTGGCGGCGTCGCCATTTTTGGCGCAACATTTGGGAATAATATTGCATAACGGGACGCCTGAAAACAAATTTCGGATCGCATCTCTTTTACATGGGGTACCCCCCTCAGCCACTGGGTTCCATCTCATTAAAAACTCGTGCCATTTCTTCTCGTTTCATTTCTTGTTGTTTCCCACGCGATCGTCGCATGCACATTCTTTTCTTGTCAACACCGTCCTTCACATGGCAACGGTGCAAGGAGTCTCCGCACCTATCGGTTCTCATGAAGCACCCAAGACTAGGCAATCCTCTCTTTATAAATTTTCGCCGCTACCGGGTCTTGTTCTGACAACTGTCCTATCTGCCATACTTTTATACGGCATTAATCGACCTCCGTTCATCGATAATGACTTCTATAATTTTGTGTTCGACCACCGATCCACCACCCAGGCCATCTTGAATTTGCTAACTCACCTATTCTGCCTATGGCATCTCTATGTCCTCGACACAGTGGTCAATTTCTCGACAAGGATACGACTTTTGGGTCACTCCCATCCGACTCTCGCACAATTGAAATTGTGGAAGGCTCTAGCAGCGCACAAGTTCGATGGCTCCTTACCATTTTCACTCTCGTTGTATCTTCCAATGACAGTGGGCTTGGCCCTCGCCTTTCTACCGGGCTTCCTCTGGACTGGCGCCCTCACCCCCAATCTTGTGACAGACAATGTCATGACTTCTATTTTCGTACCGCACTATGCTCCTGATCCTGATGGCACTTCATGGAACGCGACGTGGACGCCAATAGCACCGCACAACGTGGCTCGCACTCCCTGGGGGAGTTTCTCTTACACACCTGCGTACGATCGAGGCGGTTCCATGATCAATACTGCAGCTGGCGTGATATTCGATAAAGATGAAGGGCAAACACGTCCACGAAGCGACAAGACTGGGTACACTTACAAACAACGGTCATATGGTGTCGGCGCCTCCTCGGGCTTGTTTGAGATCAGCAACAATTATCAGCAAGCCACAAACATGCAATACCAAGAGGTCGGCTATGATGCCAGTATCACCTGCAGTTATAATGCCAGCTCTCAATGGGTTATTTCGGAATTTCCTGACAATTTTCAAAGCTCCGATCCATTG
Organism: Cladonia uncialis; assembly: GCA_002927785.1. NCBI lineage: Eukaryota > Fungi > Ascomycota > Lecanoromycetes > Lecanorales > Cladoniaceae > Cladonia > Cladonia uncialis. The sequence goes on from NAPT01000038.1 coordinate 60,171, forward strand.
ATTCCAAATGTCTATCTCGCTGGCGGTGCTACACCGGATCAGGCCTTATATTGGCAGTTGCAATACGGTGCTGTCGATGACTCGAATGTTGTTTCTGTCAGTGCTCATCCGGACTTGGACTCGTCAGGCAATGGTACTGTTGTAATTGCAACAGGACAGGGCCCCTATTCATCCTTGAACCAAAGTCAATGCAGTGTTAGATTTTTGCCAACTCTCTTTAACGTCAGTGTCGATCTTTCAGCATATGAGATTACCGTAACGGCGGCGGGACACGCTCAGGACATGGACCCCAGTGCCCAGATCAATTCAACTTTCACGGCCTGGGAGTGCCAGAATCTGCCAACTTCGCTTGAAAGCCTCTATTACAACAGCAACAACATATCCGGCTGTAACAATTACACCGCTCAAGGGCAGCCTGGACTTGGCAACATCGCAATACGGGCGTTACGCCAACTGAACGATCTGTCGACGCTAGACATGTCTCCCCACAGATCTAATTTAGGCGAGATGTTCTTGTCTCTTATCCAAAACGAGATTTTATTTTACGCGGAACCCAACGTTAGCATTACCGATTTCATCAAGAACGACCCTGATGCGCCAGCCATCTCTAGGAATATCACAGACGTAGGATACAGCCTAGAGCAAGGTCTCAAATCACTCCTTGACGACTCTCTCCTTGCCTTCGCCAGTAGTCAGCTCATCCTCAACTTTAACACTTCCCATAGAAATACAAACGGTACAATTACTATCCCTGCGGTTCAATTTGGCACAAAGGGTTATATCTATACACTCTTCGTCTTCAACATCGTCCTCTTCCTCATTTATATCGAAGAAATGTTTAGGACTCGCTTTTGGGCCGCCTTACCCTATTTCGACCATAACGATTTGAAAAGCGTCCTCCTTGCCAGTTATACGGAAGGGACGGGACTATTGGATGAAGTTGATGGGTCACCGAGCCCTAAGAGCAAACCCGAATGGAGCGCACACTCCAGGAGTAAGGATTGGAATAAATTCAGGGTACGACTTGTGAAAGGAAGTTTACAACTTATGGGAGATTAGTATAGCGTCCAAGTTGGTCGAGAAGGTGGGAACTGTAATGTTGGATTTATTATGTGCAGAGTTCAATGTTCCCAGGAACCTAAATCCTGAGATTTGGCAAAAAGCTCACAAGAAGTCTTATCTTCCACTAGATGATGAGAGATTGACGCGGCTAATTTCGTTGCTTGATGCCGTTTCGAATTGGACATTCCCTCGTACCCTTTATATGCCAGTCTGGCGCTGCCGCTTAGCTGGTAAAATTGGGTATATGAACAACGCTGGCCACCATCGAGTGTGTGGGCCAAGTATTGTATATGGCTATTATTAATGAAGAGCTATATAACAAAGAGTACACCAGCATTGGCCGCTCTTCCAGCTATTGAGACAGCACCGGGAGAGAGGATAAGGAGTGGGCAGATCGACAGCATCAAGTACCATGAATAACCAGGCGCCCGAGGTGCCGAATAACATCATCACTGTCTAAGTTCCAACGAGGGGATTCATCACGGCGAAGACAGTTTGCAGAAGCTCGAGCCGCCGCATACACGGTACAGACCACATCAAGATGGCTATCATTTGGATGCTACGGTGAGGGAGTAGAAAGGAGGCGGACAATGATGTGTAGCTCCCAGGGCGGCAAGGCGGGCGCTGCGGCTACGCAGCATAAAGCATCCATCTATCGTGCCTGTATTAATAAGCGACGATGATCCTGTTTAGCTTCAGCGTCGTCGATTTCAGCCGAAAGTTTCTCATCACGATCGCGATATACAATTGACTCGCTCATTCCCATCGACGACATCATCCATCTGACAAGAAATGCAAACAAGGTAAGGCAAACAGTCGGGCGTCTATTGTTGGGCAAGTATTCATCATACCTCTTCGCCCTGCAGCTATACTAACACTTGAATTGCAATTAAACACAGTGCTTGACGTGATTCCCCGTACTTCTGCAGACTAGCACCCCCAAATGTAACAAACGAAGTTTTATTGCTATTAGACACCCCTGGTATCTCTTCACCATGTCTTCAGAGCAAGACTATTACTAGCAAATGTTTTTTCTTCTGCCATTGAGCTGACCCTACTATCACCAACGCAACGACCCAGGTAACCTTCGGGTACTATTGGGGGATATTGTTTGTGGGCCAGCCAACGTTCAAAACCCAGTCATAAGGTCGGGATCCAGCCATGTCTACTCATGTGTACGTCGGGGTCTTCGCTGCAACGAAGCGAGAAGACTGCGACTTATAGCGCGCGTAGAGCGAAGTTCAAGAGGTAATCACGGTGCAACTGCACTGGAACATCCAGTGCAAGCAACCAAGTTGAGGGAAGGGATAGATCGAGAAGAGTGAATTGCATAGCATTGGATTTGTTGGTGAACCTGCGTCCTGAACAGGGTAGGTTATAGTCACTGTTAGACGACGATGGTAGCGAAAGCGCAGGTACATATATTGACAAGCCGAGCAGATCATGGCTTGCGCAGAAGGAAATCAGAATATAGCATATCCTGAATAGACAGCCGGTTAATTCTCGTACAGGGCGCCCTAGGAAGTTTAGTGAGATGGCTCGTAGGCAGCCAGTTTCAAATTACTTTGGGACATTTCATTGATCTGGATGCCAAATCTGTCAAGATGAGTTCATTAGCCTGAGGCCTGCTGAAAAGTGGACACTACGGTCTCGCTATACCATAATTGATGATGAGTAAAATCCTCCTAGCTGCATGAGCCGTCTGATAAGGGTTTTGGTGAGATGGAAGGACTTTCTGTGCACAAAAGTGAAATTCAATGGACATGAAATCATATAGCTGTTCTGGCTGTATCCTACGAATAAGTTTTTGCAACATCCCACGACCCAATATCCAACAAAATTGACAGGCAGTATACCCAGAATACCTGCTATGGAAGCGCCATTCCCCCTCGCTTATTGTTCAGCTATCAGAGCGAACCCAGCTACGCTTTTGCATGGGCTATCCAATATGCCATGAATATGAAAAAGGAAAGAAATACCAAGGTGAATAAAAAAGAAGCGCAAGAGGACGGAAGCGGTGACCTAGTTCTTTCTACAGTACGACTGCTGCTTGTCGATTGGCAGGCCCCGTGACGTTCCAGATCTGTATTGTGGTGGCATCTCTTGTGCTGTTGTAAGACATCCGCTAATAGAGGGGTTTTGAAAGATTGTTCCTGTGGTAGATCCACTCTTGTGAAGTTCGTTACTTGAGGGAGGTAAGTACCATAAGTGACGGGACGAACATTGTGCGAGCTTTCGGCAAGTGGTCTTCGTGGTGTATATGTGGGTCGCGTAGAGTCTGAGGGTGATGGAATAGATTTCGAGGGTAATGGAATATATTTGGAGGGTGATGTAATATGTTTGGAGGGTGATTGGATAGATTTCTTGGGTCCGCCTATTAGGCTAGGTAAGTCTTCGATGCTCGCTGGATACTTGGCTGGTTGACCAGAATCGACAGCACCGAGCACGATGTCGAGAGAAACGGACTGCAAGGTGTACTTTTGCTGGGTACGGTGATCGCAGTACCTGAAATTGATAAGAGAAAAAGGTAGTAAGTATCTGGTCTTGAGCTTCACATTGGTTTCCTTATCCAGTCGAAGGCCGTTATCGAGGAAGAGTACTTTGCCAGAGTCCGGGTGTGCTGGTGCGGGATATATTGGCAAGTGTGAAGCACGGATAGAAGCAATGCTTGAATATTCATTGATATTTTTGCCGTTCAGTGACGAGAGCTACGCTCATCAGTAAATGCAGAACACACAGGATTCAGAAAGAGCTACGGACAATGAGTACACAAGCAATATGTTCAGCAGTATGTATGGACAGTACTAAGACAGGATGGTCGAAGATGTCGCGACTGCCCTTGTTGGTTTGAGAGCCTCCCCCTACTGTTGGCCTTGGAGAGAGCCAGAAGATATCGCCGGTGACCGCATCTTTGGCATCTCTGGTGTTGTAGCGCCTAGGCATTGTCGCAATTGTATTTCTGCTTCATGATAAGTATGCTGAATAGTGCATATGAACTCGTGAAGATTACAGAGAAGGCAGGGTTCTATACAGGCAGCTATATTCAACCGCAACCCCCACTTCAGCCTTATCGGATTTTAGAATCGTTGCCTTGTTGGTCACCCTATGAAGATCAAGCTTACAGCCCGCCTCAACCTCGGCCGAAGGCCTTTGCATTCGAAGTGCCTGGCCCTATCGTTTTCAATCTCCCACCCACACGCCACCGTGCTCGCGCGCGGCTAGAGGCATAGCCTCACACTCAGGGAGTAAACTTGCTATTCGCTCTGACCGAGGAGCTTCATGAATCCTTTGGCTTCACCTTTGCTTGCGTTTAGTCCTTCGATATTATCTCTCAACTCTAAGCTCTCCGCAGCACCGACGGCCAGAGCTCGGCCTCCATTGATTATATCAGTCATCAGAGAGCAAGAAATGGTAAAAGGGCTTTTGTACCGCAGATAGAGTCATTTTATCACTGCATCTACAACGCTCTTCACGTTGACGACAGGATACCAATTCTTTCGTTACACATCTGGCAGGGATTTGGACATGGGTGTGTCCACTACCAACAGAGCTATAAGATTCATTCGATATCCGAGATCTTCCCTCTTCGGCCTCGCCGAGCGAGATAGCCCCCGCACAGCCCACTTGGAGGCTGTATAATCAACACCGTCCAGTTCAAGACAGCCTGCTAAAGAGCTTATCAGCACAAGGGACCTGCGATAATGGTGGTCGGGTTGGCTGAGGAGCGAAGAATAGCAAGACAGTGCTGTGCGAGCTTGGTAGTTCATAGGCTGCTTTTGCGTTTACATCCAAAATTACCAGCAGAGCGGGCAGGTGACGCTGGGTCTTCGTCAGGAGTTGGTGTTTCGTCATTTTGTGTTACGAACGGGAAACCGCTTACTCCAGCTGCCGCAAGGATGATATCGATACTGTTCGTTTTCGAGAACCGTATTGCTACCTTGAACGCTCTCACTTGGTCTTCTCAGCCGCTTACGTTCGTTTCGACGAACTCTGCACGAACTATGTGGCCTGATCAAGTCTGGCCCAAGCATAATACAAGGTAGTGACAATTTCTCCATTATATGCAATTAGAGCGTCAATCAGATCACCAATGGCCGATGCGCCTCCGGTGATAAGAACTGATTCACCTTTCATATAGAAGTATCAATAGCCATTATTTGAGGTCAGCGATAATTCCCATTTCTAACCACTTGTGTATAGTACAGTTATATCGAGGTTGGCTTTAGTGTTGCTGGAGATAATGACGGACACGAGCTAAGATGACGAAGGATTGCTTCCTGCAGTAGCCACTTTCTCAAGCACTAACCAAACCTCACAATGTTCCTACTTCTCATTCGACCCGGTAAATATGGCTGCTAGACTGGAAGGACCAGGACGAATGATTGTCGAAAGCAATGATATCGCTGCGAGATCTGTTAAGGTAGGAGGTAGTCTGCTGACGTTTTGGGATCTTGCTCGATCTCCGTTGCAGGGCGATACACGATGGAGATGCAAAGGGATATACAAGGTCTAACCCAGCGAAGGTCTGACTGGATCGAGGAGCTTGATCTCATGCAGCCAATTATATAAGAATCCGCCCCAATTGTGGGCGTGCATATAGAGAAGATGCCTACCGAAACAGGCCGGCGTTGCGAAATCTTGAATTAACAGAGCTATGGTCAGCAAAGGTCATCTTCCCCACGAAGAGGGACATCCGGACTTTCTCGTAACACCCGGAGCTACCCCTATTTGGCTGCGAGGATAAAAGGAGCCTGATCGGCTTCCTTTCTCTGTTCATGCATTCAAAATGATAGCATTGTTGCTAAAACCACTTTGAATAATTCTTCCAAGGCAGTCATTCCTCCTCAGAAAAGACCATTACACGTACTAAGTATGCAGGTAAGAACGCAAGCATTCTGGCGCAACTTCCCTTTCACAAGAGGGTGAAGGGTCGTTGTGAAAGGCTACAATCAGACGCTTCGGGCCGTTGGAAGTCAGACTTTGCCGGGCAAAAGTGTATTTTCTAGCCCATTCGGTCTATGTCAGATGTCACGCAGCCATCTTGTCAGATATACAACCATCAATCATGCATCTTACACTATTTGCCTCACTCTTGGCAGGGGAGTCTGCGTTCCCCTTTCCATTTATTGGGGATCAGTAAGGCGTCGACTCGCTGTTGCTTCGGAAGGCCAAGCGAGTATTCTGCCAGACGATAAGCCCCAAAGTAGGTGCCCCTTCGATGCTAACAACCCGGGCGCTGCACCTACAGCCCCAGGTACCCATATACTGGCGTGAAGAATGGATTCCTTGGGACTGGCATAAGAGATATCATAGTCCTGGGGGTTGAGATACATAGGAGGGAAATGAGAATTGTGATCTTTCTTGGAAAAAGGAGAGACAGAAGAGGGAACAGGGATAGGGGAATTGCTCCCCTTTAATGCCATAATGCAGCAGCCATTTCCGGAGCCTAGCTGGAATGAGTTGTGGAAGAGCGAGTGCGCATTTTTTTGTTCGGACGTGGGGGGTTGGGTGAATTGGTAGGTGAGAGGAGAGTATCCGGCGCCAAGCTTGGGTAGGGCCTAGGCGAGCGTCGAGTTAGCTGGGCTGGGGGCAGGTTTTTTGTCGTTTTCAGGGACCAAACTTACGAGGTGAGCTGGAAATCAGGAACAAGTCAAGAGCCTAAAGTACGGACTCGATGCAAAGCATATCTTGATGAACACCGGGGAGTGGCAGTAAGATCTCCTTGAATTCGTAACGTCGTAGCTAATGCATAATGCTCGAGACTACCTATCAAATGAAAGACACATGGACCATCTAGTCGTACGGAACACCTGTCGTACCCCATAGTAGACCGCATGAGTAAAACAACGCCAAGGCATATTAATATCCTTTCATAATATATTATCAATGCTATCCATCAGCCATAAATCCTGACTTTTCATTCAAACCCGGAGTCTTTCTCGTCTCGAGCTTAATACCTAGGCGGATCAGGCCCGATAGGAGGTGGCGGAACACCAGCAGCATGATAAGGGTTTCCATCAGTGTAATGTGGTCCAGCGGGCTCTCTGTAAAATCCGCCGGCCTCTGGGAACGCCGCTCCTCCCTGATACCCAGCCCCATTAGCGTACGGGCCTGCACTAGGCGAGTATGGGGCCGCTGTTGGATACATGGTTCCAGGCGACGCTAAGTTGGGTGCTGAGGCACGATACTGTTCTTGACCATCCCCGTAGCCATGCGTCATCCCAAATTTCCTAGCATCTATGAGCCTCTGCTGCCTCCGTGCGTGGCGTTCAGCTCGTTTGAGATCGAATTCTTTTGCCTCATCCCGTTGTTCCTTCATCTCCTTCCACTCGCTGTACGCCCCTTTGATACCAAGCGCTGCAATACCAATAGCTGCCGCATCTTGCATTCTCGCCTTATTTTTCTTTTTGCGGGCTTCTTGGGGGGACATCTCGCCTTTGGCTACCTCCTTGCGGCGTTCCTGGCGGCCTTCGATGCTTTTGTAGACACTCTGAGCAGCATGTATAGTCGCTACAGAGGCCAATCCAGCAGTGATAAGCTGTTTGTGACCCAAGTGCTTGCGCTCTTTCTCTTCTTCCGTTGAAGACACATCGTCCTCTGAGGAGCTTTCGCTGCCAATATCTGACTTGACACCGTCACCTCCTTCGCCTCCGCCTCCTCTCGGTCTTGGAACGTAGTCATCGTCGTCGTCATACCCACGGCGAGAGCCGCGACTATCTCCGCCCTTGTCACCTCCAATACCTAGCTTGGCCATGCCTGCTCTGGCATAGTCCGTCACGCTCTTGCTTCTATTTCGGTTGCCTCCGCCTCGCCCACCACGATAGCTGTCCTCGCTGGAGCTCCTGTCTCTCTTGCCCCTATCTTTGGACTTGTTTCGATCCATGAAGGCTTTCCCAGCCGCTGCAGCCAGCCCGCCAGCCGCGAGGCCAGCAAGCCCACCACCCCCTTCATTTTTACCACCTCGAGATCGAGAGCGGGATCGAGAGCGGGATCCGTCCTTGTCGCGCGCCCCGTTGATCAATCTATTACCAGCAAGACCTCCAACAACAGACTCGATCATCTGCATCGTGCCTCCACTTTTCCCGTCTTTGTTGCCTCCTTGGAGTAAGGTATCAATACCTCCCGCACCAATGGCAGCAGTCAAAACCCGCTTGCCTTTAGGACCAGCCCAACCTCCCGGCTCTTTGCGACTCCGGAAAGCTTCTGCAGCACCGGCCGCAAGCGCAGCTTTAGCGGCTTGCACGATCTGGTCTTTATCGAGGGGTCCTTTGGCCCGAGAACGAGATCGAGAACGAGAATCTGAGCTGTACGAGTCCCGGTGACGACGACGACCTTTACTTCGAGATCGACCTCCATCTCGGTCGCGATCACGATCGTGTTTTCCTGCCAAAGCCCCAGCAGCGCCGCCAATTCCAAGGGCTGCTAGCGCATGTTCTGAGAATGACTTGCGACGTTCTGGCTTTCGGCGAGGACTGGGTGAGCTGGAAGCAGAGGAAGAAGAGTAGTCCCGGCGGCGATCGCCTGCTCTCTGTTAATGGGTTGCAGCCGAATAATGATGGAAACTTACGTCTTCTATCTTTCTTGCGAGGCTTGTCATCGTAGTCATCATCATACCGGCCACCCCCGCCGTGGGATCTTGCACGTCGCGGAGCCCCATAATCTTTGCGGCGGCGGTAGTCGCCCCCAGGTGGAAATTTCCTCTCAACTTCTTCAACCGAGGACTCGCTGCTATCACGGCGCCGACGAACTAGCTCGCCGCCTCGTGCTGGCCCTCGACGAGCTTCAATAGTCTCTTCCACTTCGTACGCAGGCCGATCACGGCGAGGACGGTCCCGGTCTCGATCTCTATCGCTTCTGTCGCTCCGGCGGTCGTCCCGTCGGTCGTCATCATAGTAGGATGGCATCTTGTCAAGTATCGAAGGACCCTTTGGTACGGAATCTAATGAGATAAATTCGACTTCGGATTGAGTTTGTAGGTTGAACCTTGGCAGATGATTCGAATGGTCGCAGGATCTGGTCTCCGCTGTACAAGATTTCTGAAGAATACTGAATGCTTGGTGATGATTTTGAGTTAAGAGACGCGGATGGCTTGGGTGCTACAGGAGTGATATAGGTAGGGGTCGGAAAAGTCGAACGAGCCTAGGTCGTGGCGGCTGATGTAGCTTGTCACTCGTTGGCTGGCAGGTACTGTGTACGAGTATGTTTCGCGTTAGGCACCAAGTGCGCGATGCACAGCCCAAAGGCACCTGAAGGTGTATGGTGTAATCCAGGCGTGTCCCTATTCTCGTGTTCCCAAAGAGGCTGGATGCTTGCGTCACACGTCACTTCAGCTTGGCAGGGCACCAAGACCTCGAGACCGGGAGCGACTTCTGGTATCGATCAAGCTGGCTACCACAACAAAATGAGCGCTCTGGAGCCTTGAATATAGCAGATGGAGAACAGATGTTGCCTTGGCTCGCTTGGATGGGCCTAACATAGAGTGGCGTGTAGTTGCGCAAAACAGGTCGAACGTTGGTACAGCCCTGGCGGTTGAAATTGCCATCGGCGCTAACGGTGTAGCTCCGGAAAGAGCCGGAGGATAATTCTAGTGGAGATGCATGATGCAGTCATCTTCTTCAAGCATTCATCATGTAGCCTTTCAAGCTGCCCGACGAGTACTTTTGTACAATGTCATATAATAACACTAATACTGATATTTTACTGGTAAGGCTCTTTCCGAGCTTCGCTTGGAAACCCTTCTTGAACAGTAGACTTACATATCAGCAGGCCGGTGCCTTTGCAGCATTTACCGTGGATCTTCTGGTCTACCCGTTAGATACTATCAAGACACGATTCCAGTCCCCGGACTATAAAAGACTCTACACGAGTCCCTCGAACAATGCGATCAATCGCTCCCTATTCCGCGGCCTATATCAAGGCATTGGCAGCGTTGTCTTAGCCACTATCCCATCTTGTTAGCTCAGCTATATCCTCTTCAGCTACCTGTTGTCACTCATCTTCTGAAGCAGGAGCGTTCTTTACTACCTATGAAGGCACTAAAACACTGTTGAGCCACACACCCTTACCAGTTCCAATAGCCAACTCAATTGCCTCCTCAACTGGTGAACTCGTGTCTTGCTTAATCCTTACTCCAGCCGAAGTTCTCAAGCAAAATGCTCAGATGGTGTCGCGCTCGCAGCATGTACCATCTTCTAGTAAGGTATTCGATGGCAATGCTACAATTCTAGCTCTACGAAAGTTCAATAGTCCAACTCAGTTGTGGCGGGGCTACACAGCTCTGGCAGGCCGCAATTTACCCTTCACAGCTATGCAGTTTCCTATGTTCGAACATATTCGTACAACTATACACAATTACCGCAAGCGCACTGGACGAGCAACAGGCTCATTGTGGGAGACGGGAACAGTTACAGCCATCTCAGCCGGTTCTGCTGGCGCGGTATCAGCAGTCATCACCACGCCAATTGATGTTGTGAAGACGAGGATCATGCTTAGTGCAGCTGAGAGTGATCAACCGAGGGGAGAAGAGCAGCAGAGGATTGTGAAAGATATAGAACGGCAAGGCAAAGATGCAAAAGCGGAGATCGAAAAGGCACAACAAGCTGCAAGAGGCGGAAGAGCCGGTGGGCTTGCTGTTGGAAGAGAGATATTTAGAACAGAGGGGGTAAAAGGCCTGTTCAGGGGAGGTGCGTTAAGAGGCCTGTGGACAGCCCTGGGAAGTGGTTTGTATCTGGGAGTATACGAGAGCGGCAGAAGATACTTGGAGGGTAGGAGAACGGGAGCTGAAGATGGAAGTGCTCCTTACTGAGTTGAGACCTAAACAGTTATTACTAATATTATCTCTGGAATCTATAGTCTTGAAGGTTGCTAACCCTTAATGTCAGGGACTATGCTGGACTGGAATAGTGGAAAGGCTGAAGTATGATGGATTCCTGTTATGTAGAGATATTACGGGAAACATGTATCTATTAGTAAATAGGTGGTGAACTGATATATATGGCGCATAGAATGTATTATGGTTTGCATAATATATTGAGGATAATAGAGCTCCTATCTCAGAACCATGCCAAGAGGGTTTTAACAACTGTTGAACTCCACTTCAACAACCCCTCTATATGCGTGACTTATACTCTATTTGTTACAGCCTGGGTTCAATCCGAGATCATGAAAATCATAGCTAAAAGATCACTAGATTTAAAATGCACCAAAAGACATTGCGGTTCAGCAAAACAAGTATGAATCAGATAAATCTCCAATCAATCTTCCGCGTTGGTAAACAATAACATCCACCCGTTAATGGTGCGATCAAAGACACCCTTAGACGGTAAAGGGTCATTATTATAGGGAGCCCATTTCTGAGACATAAATGATCTTGCTCAGCTTGGAAGCAAATTTGGTGGAGCACCAATGGTCGTATGTCGCTGGCGAACGTCCGATCAAAAAAAAGTTGTCATCATAACACAGCCCAAGCGTAAACGGGAAATTGAACCACTTTTCCAGTTCTTGACCCTCAAAAACTGCCGGGCAGTCTTACTTAAGCCATTATAGTACACTTACAAGTATATGCTGCTCATCCTAGGATGTCATTGAAACCTGTATCAGCTAGCTCGGTGTGGATATTCAAAGAGCTATTTTCGAGATCAGCACGTACCATGATTTCTTCGCATCACTGAAAGGTTAGATAACCATTCGGGATGTCCCTGTGGTTGAAAGGTCGGTCTTTGCGTTTCAGTCTATAATTTAGGTAGTCTGGGTTGCGCTAGCTCAGTATCATGTTTTACCCGAAGCTCTTGTCTTCAGCTTGCTTTTTCGCTCCAACTGGCGCATATCAAGATTATCATTAGCCGCGGGGTAATCGATTGTCAAAGCGTTGGCGGCTTGAACTGCGCGATAAAAATCTCCTAGGGTAGCTACTCAAGCGCTAGGGAGATGCTCCAATGACACTCGAGGAAAACACAAAACTTGCCTCGAGGAAGACTGTGAAGCTATCTTCGTGCATTGGATAAACATGGGTAGATTCCGCAAGCGATCTGGCTATATCATCAACGCCTCGGACTAGGGTGACGACATGACTTTCAATAGTTCCGTTTGGGAGTATATATATCGTGAGGGTATTGATTTCTCGAGGCGGGAACCTTTCACTTGATGCAGCAGCATGTATATACGGCGATTTTTAGCCCTGTTCCTGTCAATGCGTGTTTTATCAAGTCCCCTGTTCCTTCTCGATGACACTCAACCACAGCTCAGAGCTTCGATTACCTTGTTGGACCACTCCGCTTGTCCTCCACTCCCTGGGTATGGGTCATTACCCTCCATCAACGTCTCCCAGGCTGGCAATGTTACCATTGCTAGTCAGACCACATACGTCAGCGCAACTCAGACAGGACTTTTGCTGGCCATAGAATCCTCAGCAGGCATTGTGGCACCTCTATCGACAGGAGCATCAGTAACATCAGAACCAAGATGTACCAAAATAAGAGGGCAAACTTTAACCGATTATAAACCCTCAACCTATGTTTTCCCGCCTACTCTTCTCTCACCCGGCGACAACAGGTTTTTTGCATTCGGATTCGTTCGCAGTGGTGGCCAGGTTCTGCAGATAACCATATCCGGACGGCCACCTAGTTCCCCTGACCGACCTGAAAGCTACATCTCCCTCGCGAATGAAGTCTTCATAGAAGGGGACCTCAAGAATATTGTTTACTTCCGTGTCAAAGAACCAATATGGGTTAAGATTCGCCTTGGGATTACCCCGGGTTCTGGGGCTTTTTCGTACCAGTTGGACCTCTTTCAAATTGACGTGATTGTATGACCCGGCTCGCGCGCTGGAAGCGAACTTTTGGTGGTTTGGTAGAATGACACTGTAGCCTCCGCTGGCACGATATCTTCAGGGAATTGTACTCTAGGGGTTGTAAGAGCTCGTACATCGGTTTGGTTACTGAGGCCGGTCTTTCTAGTCTTCCCACCAGCGGCAGGGAAGGATGATATGCTTGCAGAAGCCGCCGAGGAACACTATCATGACCTTTCGCGCGTCTTCGTCTTTGCTAGGCGGAAAAATAGTCCTTTATATCTCACATGAAATCTGGGTCACTTTGGGAGTATAAGAGGCCGATGAACAAGTACTTCCAAAGGACGAGCAGAATTGCTTCGTAATACCACAGCGCGTTGAACCAACCGAGATGGGAACACCGTATATTTTGCATGATCCGAAATGTCGATGGAATGTAGGGTGATTTGTGCGCAATTTTCGGAGTGTCAATTTGCGTTGTCATCCATCTATAACCCCCCAAATCAATTAATCGAGGTTGTTCCGCTCGAGTATGCTGACTGCTCTCTCTGTTGCCGACTTGATTATTACGTCGCGAAAATCGTCGCCAATACACACGTGAAATTTAGCTTCTTCTTGATAGAATATATAGCTCAAGGTGTTGCTTGCTCGTTGCAGTTATATTTCCAGACCATTAGGTTCAAGTCATGATTAGTCAATGTCTCCAGATTTTTGATATGCATACGATAACGACTCTCCTCCTCTTCGTCCTGTCAAACCGTGTTTTATGCAATCCCATAACCTACCTCAATGATCAGCCTCGGCCCGAAGGTTCTCTGAGCAATCCGCCATGTCGACCTTTGTCCGGCGACTATGACTGGCAGATGTACATCAATGCCACCGAGCCTCAAGATTACATGCCTGGAAATCGAACAATCTTTGCGAATGCATCAACTGTTCATTCTGGTGCCACCGAAACCCTGATACAAAGAGTCTCTTTGCTGTCCACAGCTACTTTAGCGAGTTCCGTGGCCCAACCTACAGGAGTAGAAGATGCAAGATGCCAGATAATAACACAAATGGCCTACTCCGATTATACACCGACGTCGATTGACCTGGGGCCCTTTTTCCTCCGACCCGCCTTTGCAGCACGTTATTTTATTTCAATAGCAAGTTCTTATCCCGTATTTAGGGTGACTATAAGAGGGCGCCTACCCGATGCACCTGACATACCTCACAGTTATTGGCCCATCCTTGCCGATAATTCCGGTATCTTCTCTCTGCAGAGAGCGTTGTGGGTCAAGATTTCCATAGCTTTCGGTAGTACGGAGCCGAAACGAGTCCAATGTACACTGTGGGAGGTCATATCGTCGAATCAGGACCTAGTGGCGGCTTGAGAAGAAGAGTTCATTGGCTGGATCCGCGGAGCTGATCTCTCAACGGTCTTCAAGAAACTCGATAGAGCTTGTATGTTTGTGCTGGCTTTTGACTATTACTGCAAGAGAGCTATAGCTATTTAAGCAGATGTAGGAGTGGTAGTTTTGGATACTGCCCGTCTTCACGCAGAATCATAAAGGTTGCCCCAACTCATCTCTGTGCTAAGACAGGATCAGAAATATTGAGTGATGGGTACGGCAAAAATCTTCATGTTCCATCATTGCTCTCATGCGATTTAACACGATAGAGGCTACATAGATCTAGGAGTATATTGCTAGCACACTATGTGAGGACTTTAAAATCGAGTCAAAAGGCCAAAAGAAGTAGTCCCCTTGATGGGAGAAAATCGCGAATGCCAAAACCAGTTTTCCCAATATAATGAATGGGGTTAGAATAATATCAAAAATGCTCTATGTTTGCACGCTTCGTAAGCTCGCGACCACCACTTCTACAAAGAAATGTTCTAGCGACTATTTAGAAGCCTCCCTACATGTTCACAGATAGGAATTATTTAGTGGGAACATTCGTTGGCATAACACGCGATGATAATTCGCTAATAATAATAATCTACGGTCTCAGCTTCAACATGCATCGTAACACGACTCCGGAGAAGGTGCACAGCCAGGACACAACAGTACAGAAGACAACAACGACAGGTTGGAGCACTTCTGATAACACAGCCTATGATCTAAGCTTCAGCTGCCTGGCCACAACATGCAATCATATTCTCGTGTTGTCCAGGGATCATGTCATGATTGGCTCCAAAAGACGCAAGTTCCGATCCCAGGGTTTTGGGACGCTGCCTCTGCAGGGCCTTTGCCTCTTATGTGCGACACTGATCAACTGTGACCACTCTGCCATCTGCCTAGCGATGCTTCTCCTTTGGGAATAAGTACCTGGCAATGCGCAGTCCACTTTCTCGTAGTTGCAACAACAGCTCTCACTGTTCCTATCTAGATCTCATCACTCATCCCTGAAATGTATTACCTTTCTAGGTAAGGGAATATGGCAAGTAATACGCCCAAACCTGTATCGAATACTCCCTCCATATCAACTCAAGCCAACAGAGCAGATGATCAAAAAATGGTCATCGTCTATGATCCCCTCGAGCACGAATTTTACATAACAAAACAGATAAATCTGCACGGATGGCGTTTGACAGGATTGTTTGGACTTTAAGGGGTTGAGCGAATCATTATGACCATTTTCGGCACACTTTCTTTTTGGCACTATTCTTTGGGTTATTCATCTGTGGGAGCGAGAGTATTCATTTGATCTGTATCCTGACCCAAATCCATGAACCCAAACCTGCGGGGCGCCTGCAACCTAAATTCCAACAGCCTTGCCATCTTGTCATTACTCCTCCCCCCACAGACATCGATTCGCTTGAGCTTGAAGATGTCCTCGAAGGCATATCCGGCTTGAGACCCTTGACATGAAGTACCGTGTAATTATGCCCTATATGGCGCTACCAGTCTTTTATCTTGCCGAGCCTGTTCAATAGCACAGTGGCTACGAAACCTGCCTTTATGCTCCGTATGGGCTGAAAGCGCTATGGAATAGAGCCACCTCTAAGCGAAAGCTTGTGCGGAAAAGTGAGCTCCACTTCTTCTTCTGGTCAATTTCGTTGCCCCAGGCGTTCACGTTCTGATCTAGGAAGGCTGATTCAAGTGTCAGCTTGCATTGACAATCGTAATCTAAAGATGAACTGATTTACCTGATAGTTCTCGAGCGTCTTTGGAGAGACAGTCCGGGTTATTGACCCGATCAGAAGTGTCTATATTCGCAAGAATGAATTCTGTGTAGAATACGCTGCTCCTGTCAGTTGAGGGTCTGTCGTATAGCTCCTTTGCAAGGATTGACCATCCCTAAGTGAAAGGGTCAAAATCGTATATAGCTTAACTTCGGAGTTCACTCACATAAACACGAGCTATCATAATGACATGGCCATTGAACCAATCCTCTCTGCTAGCCTCAACTTGTAGATAGTTGGCATATGCGAGTTCTGCAACAGAACGCTCTTCCTGCGCTATTCGCTCTGGCGAAATCCGAATTTTCTGCATGCACGAGTGCAGCCAACCAGTAACATAACCGGGGACTTTACTAATAGACTCCACCTCAACTGCCATGGTAGGGACTTCGCCTTGTGGGATCGCGGTCAGACACAAAGCCTTGAATTTGAGATAGTCTATTAGGTAGAACAAGTCTTGCTAAGGAGGATTAGAACCTTATGTTGCGCTGCAGCGGAATTGAAGATGATACATACAATAGCATATGTCTGGAACCATTCAAGGCAGGCTTTAGGGTCCTTATTCTCGGCGCAAACGCTGCACAAGTCGTTGTTGAGAAATTTGTTTACGACATCCCTGTTTTCTTCTGCATTCCAAAGTTTATTGATAAAGTGGCTAGAATCATTTTAATATAATTACAGTGTTTCAGGTCTTGGAGCTTACTTGGTCGTGCTGCCCTTTTCAAGGACATCGATTCCTCTGCCAGGCACTTTTAAATCAGTTCTGACGCTGTCTATCGCCTGTGCCGCTCGCGTCGAGTTCATTACTGCTCTGAAGCTCGATGCTTGTAAAAGGCCCTTGGCTATGTAATCTCCGGGGAGCAAAAGGTAGTGTTAAATATAGTGAGAGAAGAACGTTTGACCTCTATATATAAGCACGACGTATTTAAGTAGGGCGACTTTGAACGAGGAATGTAAAGACTATTTAGTTGCGTAAAGTAGATACTGCTCGCAAGCGGTCTTTAGGTAGATCAAGAGGAAAACGCCTCGGGAAAGCAAAATCGAAAGCATCAATTGAAAGGCCAACACTTATAACAGGTTTCACTTGGCGTATAATTATTGACTGACCGGTTAGAGCTGATCTTTTCTTTGCACCAATCTTCTCCACACTGCTAATGATGTGTCACACCAAAAAGTAAACAGTAAAAGATAATGGCAACTCAGCTTCTCCTTTCCGAAAGTCTGAGAAAGGCTTTGGCATTCCTCTTCAGAGCGGCCGTGATGGGACCCATTCTATTTGTACTTGCCCCCTGCTAATACTCTTTTGTCTCTGGTCCAGAGCACCGCTCCTTATTGTGGTGATGCCACACGTTCAACATTAACGTCGATATCACACCATATGCTCACATCCTTTGTTTCAAGACACCTAGAAACCACCTATTCCACCACCAACTCCCGAAATCTCAGACAAACCGCCCAGCCGTCTTCATTCTGGGCACTGTTCCAATAATTTGCTCCTCTCCCATCCCACAAAATCATAACCGCATTGCCACCTATTGTTTTTGTTCTTCTAATCGGCTGTCCTGGATTTTGGTCCATCGCCTTAGATGTTCTTAGAAGCACAACGCGCATACCATGCATGTACGCTTAGATCTAGATACCCCCTGTGAAGTATTAATGTACTATTCATTGCTAATTAACTGTATGGCTTTTGGGTAAAGGTAATTGATGCTGATACGGTAATGACACGAATGTGTTAGAAGCATTTGCATCTACCATTAGGATCTTATTCTTTGTATGATAGATCAAGATGATTATAAAATTGTATGCTCAATATTGAGATTAATTTGCAAATTTACCACTTACTGCTCTGGATTTATGCTGATGGCTTCCAGAGATGCAATCAATAGAGATGTGCAAGTGCGAAAGCCTGACATTTTCGATTGTTTGAGAGATATGGACTTCAAGGATTGCCATTTTCGATTAGGGGAGGGAATATGGCCGTATTCGAAACGAGCTGTAAGGAAGCAAAAGGGAGCCCTTCGAGGCAGTGCAGGACGCCAGCAGGTAGGAGCTCAAATCGTCTTCCCTCGCTCCAAAGACTTGCTGCCGTCCAGGAGTCCAACTCGCTGCTGGGCACCGAGGACGAAGTGGATGGTTGGATCCGGTACCGTGGAAATTGCATATTGTGATGATGAAGTTTGCAGAGAAGTCCTGGATGCTATACAGCCCGTGCCCGGGCATTGCATATGGCTCACCGAAGGGAATAATCGTGTGACGGTCCTACTAGTCTTCTACTTGATACCTATGCAACGAACACTTAGAATCCATTACCCCAGCCCTCCTTCCCATCTCGACGCCAAGAAGTATAGTCACAAGCACCTGTACTACAAGTCCAGAAACGTCGGCCGGGGACAGCCGATCCCTCGCCGGCAGTATCCTGCCTCGAGTTGCGTAAGCACTTGCACAGCGGGTTCCTCGGTGTCACACCAATGTTATCATCCCACGTAACCCACCCTGTGTCGTGATGGCCGGCATTCAGTCTCGTGACTTCAGGGCAGCCAGGATTCACGCAAACATAGTAACGGCGGCCGACATTACCATTCTGGTTTTCAGGCCCGACAGTACGATATGAGAGGTTTTCGGAACCGCAGTGTCGGCATCGGTATCGCCCAGGGGGGTTTGGATAGGGTTGTCTATAGGGAATACTCGAGGTCTGGGGACTCGTACACCTTCTCCATAACGTCCCTAGTATTATTAGAACGATTAGGCCGCCGATGCCGATGCCGACGTAAGCATATATTGGGAGGTGAGAAATCGAAATCGGGGTGTGGGAGGGGGCGGAGGCGGGAGCGTTGGTGGCGGTGGCGAGGTAGATGTGGGTTGTTTGGGTTGGGCCGCAGGAGTAGGAGAAGATGGTTGGGGAGAGGTCGGCGGCGGCGGCAGAGCCGGGGGAGGGGGGGGGTGGGGGGTAGGTGACGCAGGGGGG